>OVBJ01000151.1:0-91618 GCA_900406535.1 Noccaea bulbosa | reverse complement strand
TATCAACATTATAAAATAATTTAAATTAATATTTGTTATATAAATGATGTTTTAGTGTTATTTTTTAACATCACTTATAAAAACTGATGTTGATATTAACATATTCTACATCACTTTAATAAAATTGATACAAAACTATATCATTTTACAACAATTATATTTCTTTTCAATTTTCAAAAATGATGTAAAATGATATAGATTTGTATCAATTTTATTAAAATTTTGTATAATAAGCTAATAAATACATCACTTTAATAAAATTGATACAAATCTATATCATTTTACAATAATTATATTTCTTTTCAATTTTCAAAAATGATGTAAAATGATATAGATTTGTATCAATTTTATTAAAATTTTGTAGAATAAGCTAATAAATATATCAGATTTTATAAGTGATTTTAAAATATATATTTTGTATAATTTCTCAATAAATATTTAAATTAATATTATTTATATGTATGATGATATTTAAAAGATGTAATATACTATTTTCTTGTATTAATTGTATGGTTGTGTAGCTGGCCGCATAACCACATATAGTTCGTATATGTGGTCATGCGAAACATATACTTCATGTAGCTAGGCATACATTAAATTTGTTCAGATGTTTGAGCATGCCGTGGCCTATACTTTGTGTAGCTGACAAACTTTTTTCCTTAAAAATATCCTTATAATCAACCATCTCATTTTTAATCATAACTAAAATAACTTTTCAGATAATATAATAAAGTGTTGATTAGTCATCCTCAAACACTGGATTTACGCTCGACACCACACAATCAGACCAACAAAACCGAACAAAAATCAAAATAAACCGCAATTGATTTTCGATAGCCGGTGTTGACCAACACCCTTCCTTGGTGACCCACACTCTTCCTTGGTATCGCTCGACACCACCTCCAAAAAATCATTTTTGGTTTACGAATGTTACAGATATCGTAACCGTCAAGGAGAGCATAGATCTGAAGACTTCACATCAGGTAATTGGAGCTGGTGAGTTTCGTCATATTTGACATGTTGATGTTAAGTATGTTGGTTGATGAGGGTGTGAGAGAGACAGTATCTACAACTGAAAGCACCATTGGAGGTGGGCGGCTCAAAGAAATAAGAAAGAAGAGAAATGAAAGAAAAAAATGTTTTAGGCCTTTAGATTTGGACAATTGCAATGCATGTATATGGATAACTTCAAAATTAGTCGACACAAAATGTGGTTTTCTGACACATACTAAGAAAAAGTGAAAGACAATGATACCCCTATACAATTAGAGAGGCGCAATTCAGAAAAAAAAATATTTTGTGGTACTTTTCTCTATTTTGCAAACACCACAATGAATCTCATATTTTTTTACAATCGGTGAATCTTATCTTTATTTCACACCGGCGCTGAGCTTCTTCCTCCATATTATTTGGTTTATGCATCCGCCTATTGTCTTTTACTGTGGCTTTGTCAATTTCGGAGTTGGCGGTTACATCTGCCTATTGTCTCCTCAAATCGGCGGCCCATATCTCCATCGGTGAGGTTAGATCGATGGTATACACATATTTTTTTAATTATTATTAATTATATTGATATTTAATTTTATAATTGTTTAATATAATATAATTTTGATGTTTTAAAAATTATATAATGTGTTTATATTGTTAATTTATTGTTTAACGTTGCATCCATAAGTTAACTAGTCATAAGTATTTCGCAAACGCATCCGTTTTCAACCGCTACGCGACTCGTACAAGTCACTTAATAACGTTCATAATTGCAACCGCCCGCTTCATCAAACTCCCGCAACCATAACCGTAATTACAGCGTTTAAACCAGTCAAGCCCTTACTTAAAGTATATTAACACGCCTTAAGTAGCATGATAGTCATACATGGAGCAATCAAGGGAATTCACCTTTTGATATGACATTTATACAGTGAAAATAATCAAGGGAATTCACCTTTTGATATACATTTATACAGTGAAAATGATAACGTTGGTTCTTTAAAATTTTATTATCTTATAAAGTAATATATAAATTAATTATTATTATTTTATTAAGATATTTTCTGAACTATTAACATTCACTAAAATACACAAGAAAATAAAAATATTTACGACACTATACAAAAATTTCAGAATATGTCATATTAATAAATTTGGAACAAAATTGAAACAATAATAAAGTTATATTTTACTAAATTACAATATATACTTGATTATATATGCCTAGATTCCAAATTATCGATTTTTCATATTATTAGAACCATAGATTTACATAAGAATTTCTAAAATATTATTATCTTATCAAATTTTGCTTATATTTACGCTATCTTGACTCAGGACCGAAAAAATTATTATTTTATAGTGATATTAATTTATCAAGTATTAATTTATAGAGGTTCAATCGTACTTATTATAAATTATCATATGAATTTACACACTTGCAAATGTTTGAATTCAAAACTGATCCCGCCGTGGCTAAGTGAACTCATTTTTCCGTTGTGTCTTCCGCTTTTTTCTGGTTTCTAATAAAGTCACGTGATCTATATGACTAGTTTGAGGTTTGAAGAGTCGTTAATCTTTTTTTGGTTTCTACGGTGTTGATTGGTTCACTCGGTGCCACCTCACAAATGCAGTTTTTGCGGGTGGTAGCGGTTGTTGGCGTTTGACTACATCACCGTAAACACTTTTTACCGCTTCAAAAAATTCAAAACCGCTCCAGATCCCTCAAAATCAAAGTTCTTTTCCAGCAGCATTTACGGTTGCTGGCAGTTGCGGGTAAAAAAAAAATAATAAATAAATAAATACGAATTTCTTTAAAATCAGAATATATATATATATATATATATATTATTAATAAATTAAGATTTGGATATTATATTTACAATATAAATAAATAAATTTGACATTTATTTAGTAAATATTCATTAAAAACATATAATAATTTTAATATATATAAGTTATATAATTAAAACATATCATTAAAATTCTCTTGATAAATGTTCTCTTCATACTAATAATATATATGTAACATAAAATTATAATATAAACATAATTTTCATGTTAAATAGGTATATTTTTAATGAAATCACATCTTTCATCCAAATTATAGAAATTAAAATTTAAATGTAAATCTTATACACATATTTTTTTAAATAAAATTTTATTATTAATTATATTGAAATTTAATTTTATAATTGTGTAATGTGTTTATTTTGTTAAATTATTGTTTAAATGCTAACCAGTCATAAGTATCCCGCAAACGCATCCGTTTTCAACCGCTATGTTAGTCATACAAACCGCTTAATAAAGCTCTTAACTGCAACCGCCCGCTTCAGCAAATTTCTGCAAACCGCAACCGCAACCGTGGTGTTTAAATCTACATAATAGATTTATCATCTAGTGGTTTAGCTACCAATTTATTTTCGATTATTTTTTTTTCTTTTTCTGAACCAATTTTCGATTAAATTTGCTTTACTAATTACTATATTTTTTTTTGTGCGGGAGAAGACAAGACCGTCTTAGTTTGTAACATGCATGCATGTTAGCATGTATATGATATATATATATATATATTCCTTTTACTAGTGAATGTCGACAAACCGTATATATTACGTACCCAATGTGACGCACCTAATTCATATATATGTACATATAATTTTGCTTTAAATATTTTCTTACATTTAATATACGTATGTGAGAAATATAAACTAAAGACCAGACTATGTGGTCGGGTGAACAAGTACGCCGTGCCTATAAATTTGGTGATGAAAATGTTTTCAAAGTAAACATGAAATCCATAGCAATTTTTGGGCCAAAAATTGGATCTCAACTTTCTCTTCCTTCTCCTAACAACTTGGTTCCAGTAAGCAAACTCTCTAACTTTCCGCTGACGTCAATTTCCAGTAAGCCTCCAAGGTTTGTTCGTTTGAAAGCAACTTCTACTCCTATTTGTGATGATCAAATTAGCAATCGCACCTTCAAGCAATTGCTACCTTCTCCATGGACTGATCACTTCAAACTGTTTCTGTCGATGTCTCGGTAAGTCCATATATACGTATAGCTGGTGTATATAAATTAGAGAAGGTCGTTAATGCATGTGTATATGTTTTATTTTTAGGACATGGATGCACTTAGGAAAGAAATCGATGCACTAAAGCCAGAAGTGAAGAACAAACTCATGTCTTCGCAAGGGATGGAGTCGACAAAGAAGAGAATCCTTATGATATATTCGTTGGTGAGCCTTGGCCTTGCACATTACTTTGAGGACGATATCTACGAGACCCTCGAAAAGGATTTCGAAAAGATAAGAGTATATTATGGATGGTGAAGAAGATTTGTGCACAGTTTCCATCATCTTCTGGGTTTTCAGGACACACGGTCACTACATATCTTCCGGTAAAGAAGTCTCTACCTAGGCTTTTGATCATATCGATACAAAGTGTTAATTTGTTGTCTCTAATTTTTACGTACACCAACTTGATCCATTGTGCTCATTAATAGATGTATTCAGAAGATTCAAAAAGAATAATGGAGATTTCAAAGAATCTTTAACCGGAGATGCTATGGCTATGTTGAGCTTGTATGAAGCTGCGAATATGGGCACGACGAAAGATTATATATTGGACGAAGCATTGATCTTTACATCGACCCACTTGGAGTCACTAGCTGCAGGAGGGACGTGCCCTCCTCATCTTTCACTACGTATACGAAACGCCCTCAATATATCTCAGCACTTAAACATGGAGATGGTATCCGCAGTGGAATATATCTCATTCTATGAACAAGAAAAAGACCATGACAAGATGCTACTTAAGTTCGCGAAGCTCAGCTTCAAGCTTGGACAGCTCCAATACATGCAAGAACTCAAATCCCTTACAAAGTATGTAATATACCTCCTCTCATTTAATTACTATTATTTCTAGGTGTTGGCTTTTTTAAAGAAGTTATTCTTACCACATATGTATATGCAAGATGGTACGAGGAGCTTGAGTTTGCATCAAAGTTGCCACCATACTTCAGACACAGACTCGCCGAAAATCATTTCTTTGTGCTAGCGATGTGCTTCGAGCCACGACTCTCGCGTGAAAGGATGATGATGGTTAAGTTCTTCACCATTATGGTGATTCTAGATGACACTTACGACAGATATGCGTCTCTTCCAGAGGCTGAAGGCCTCGCCAACAGCTTGAAAAGGTATCAAAACTTTAGGTCAACACTGACGATGATAATGATAATAATGTTGATTAAAAATGATGGTGACGGTGAGATGATGATGCTGTACAGGTGGGCTCACGATCATACCATGGATAAACAGCCTGATTATTTGAAAGTCACTTTGAATTTTATGTTAGATACTTTCGAAGAGTTCGAAAGAGAACTTGGGCCAGACGGAAGATCAGACAATGTGACTGCTGCAATAGAAGTGGTAAGCCAATTAAACTCTTTTCTGTAAGTATATACAACTGATTAGTTTTTCCTCAATATTTTTGTTATTTTCCTGTACGGAAAATAACTTTCTAGCAAATGAGGTAACTGCAATATTAATGTAAGATATCTCTTAAATATAGCAGGGAGAATTTTAGAAGTACCACCTTTATGATATCAATTTTAAGAAAATTTAATATCTCTTGTCTTACTTTAAAAACACTCTTTTTGATACGGTTTCATGAGAATATTCATCCCAAAATGTGTATTTTTGAAAAAATTTCATAATATATAAAATTTTGAGAAATGCCAACCTTTTTTCGAAAATACTATTTGTAACTTGTCTTATGAAATTTATACATTTTATAACATGTCTTATGAAATTTTCTAATTTTATCTTCCTAAATTTATAAATTTATTTTTCAAATGAACTCGCAGTATTAAATATTTCATGGAAAAAAAGTCAAGGAGGTATATAATTATTCCACAATGATTATGAAAACCAACACTTTTCTAATATTAACGGATCTATACTTTTGAGCATTCAGTTCAAGACATATGTGAAGGGCAACTTTGATCTCGCAAAATGGGCACTGGTATCTCACGTGCCTAGCTTTGATGAATACATGGAGGTTGGTGAGGTGGAGATCGCAGTGTGTGTGACTTTGGCAAGTAGATACCTCTCTCTGGAAAAGTTGGAATCGAAAGAAGCTTTCGAATGGCTAAATTCCAGACCAAAAATGGTCGAGGTTTTATGTGCCAAAGGTCGTCTTATGGATGATATAACCGGTTTTGAGGTACAAATACGAAAATCATGTATTTCCATGTTTATCTTTATGATTAAATGCACTATACAAACATATTTTAATCCCAAAAAAAAAAAAACGCAAATCATTTATTCACATCTCGTGTATGTAATGCTTTCTTGTTCTATCTTACCAACTTACACATTCTCATTATTTAATTAGGATGACATGAGTAGAGGATATGTCACGAATGCGGTCTGTTGTTATATGAAACAACATGGAGTTTCCGAAAAGGAAGCTTTAAAGGAGCTTGATGAAATGGTCACAGAGGCTGATAAGATAATTAATGAAGAGTTCTTGACAACAGTTGGTGTGCCACGTTGTGTTCTTAAGGCATTCATTGGTCTTTCACGCATGATCACCCTCTGCTACAATGGATATGAAGGATATACCAATCCCGAAGGAAAAATCAAGGAGTATATGAAGTCTATGTTCGTCGATCAAATCAATCTTTGAAGATTTTGGATAATGTTTTCGCGTCTTTGATTTACAAGTGTGGCCTTTATTCTTCTTGTTTTCTTTTACAACGTCATGTGCTCGTTTCTACCATCTATCATTAAATCCATCGGATGCCCAAAAATATCATTAAATCCATATATTGTGCGTGTGATGTTATAATGTTGGATGGTTCGTTTTTATAAATTTAAGGCTTTGATTGGTAACATGATGTATCATGTGGTAAGTTTGATTTATGACCATAACTCAAAAATGTTACCAATCATGATTTATTTTTAATTTTTTGAAGTTAGAATGTGGTATGGTTGAGTTAGAATTTTGATGTATCTCTTTTGTAAATTAGATAACTCAACTCAAATTTCTACAACATGGAAAATAGCATGTAGTAAAGTTTGATTTAACAGTTTTTTTTGTTTTCTAATTATTATTATTTTCTTTTTGGTTTTTTTTTTTTAATTTTACAGCAAACTTACCATATAATTTTTACATCAAACTTACCATTTCTTTTAACTCAATTATGATACCACATATTACCAATCAATTATGATACCACATATTACCAATCAAAGCCTAAGTAAAATCCTATGTTGATTATTGCTGATCGTGTGGGTGCCCTAGAACAAGTTTCACGTTGATGTGTTGACCAAATTATACTCCTTCCGGTTTTTTTTAATGAATTTTCAGATATTTTCACATATATTAAGGAAAATTACTTTTTAATCATCTATACATAGATTTTTGCAACTAAACAGTTTTCTATAAATTTAAACCAATAAGAATTCAAAAATCATAATATGTTTTTTGAAAAATGAAAAAAAATGTATTCAAAAGTTAAAACATTTATCTTTATAAAACAACAAAAATTAGCTATAAAATTAATTAAAAAGAAACGGAGGGAGTATGAGTGTACTTTGTTGTTCTAATTTTTAACATATGATCAAGCCCGGCCTATATTACAAGCGAGGGAAGTGGCCGAATAGGACATTCAACTTAACCAAAACATACATTAGAAACTACATAAATTAATATTCGATAAACTAATAATTTTCTTCAGTCCCAAGTTGGGCCCGTGTAAAATATACCATAGATCGATAAGATAATAAGATAATAATTTTTTAGTAAATCTAAGTAAATATATAGTCCCATTAATATCATAAATTAATAATTTCTATAAACAAATCATATACATATATATAACTTATGATGACATACTAAAATATATAAGTATAATATTTTTCTTTTTTAATTCAAATTTAAATACTTCTAGAACTTATCTCTAATTTTAGAATAAAACTTTAGAAAATATTATAATTTTTGAAGAACATGTTATTTTGAATTATTTCTTAATAAAAAAAATATTTTGATCAATACCGATAAATTAATAAAATATCAAAGTCTCGACAGTATTAATTTATAGAGTTTCTACTGTATTTTGGGTAAATTTTCTTAAAAGAGGTTTAATATACAAAGTTTTAAGACTTTTTAGTGATACTAGAAATTTGACCCGCGCAATGCTAACGTAATTGAAATTGCTAACGTTTCACAACCATGTAAAAAATTATTCTCTTATTATTGTTTAAGAAAAATGTTTTAATACAATTTATAAACTTAAATCCCAAAATACACTTAGCATAGCATCAACTTGCTAGGCTAAAGATTAATTGTTGAATATTCATTTTCGATTCTTATCTCATTAGCAAAGTTCAAATGATACATAAGCAAACTTGTTGAGAATTACGATGCTTCTTATTCTTAATTCTTAATCCTGGTATACCATAGACATAGACTGGGAAGCATGTCTTTATTTCCTTAACAGATTTCATCGAAGACCTTTAACAACTTAAAAAGTGTGTAATAACATGGGCTAATAACATCCCTACTTTTCCCTCTCATGTCAAGAGTCTTAACTGCAATTACACTATTTTCTTGCAAAACATTGCAATCACTTTAAGTGAATTTTTGGTATTAGATTTCCATTTCAAATGAAACTCCACGAAAAAATCTAGAGATTTAACCACCTATTAATAACCATTGGCATATTCAAATTTTAGTGAACTTTTTTGGGTGAGACTTTGAACTTTCCTTCTTTTAGGAAGTGTCAAAAGCCTCTATTCGTAGTACAGAGTTTGGATAACAAAGTTACAACAATATGTGTTTAGACATTACGTTTTCAAAGGCAAAGTTGTAAAAAGCATACACATCATGCAAAAAATGCATAGAAAAGTATTTGCAAATTTCATATCCCAGAAGATTTTGATTAAAGAATAATAATTCTTTAAGTAAAATCTTAGAAACGGTAGAGGATATAATTTGAGACTACACAATACATGAATCCTAGAGAGATTACTTTATTTTATTTGAGATAAAATGTGAGAAAGCAGTATAGCATGTTTTATTTTATTTTATGCAATGGGTCTTCAAAGATAACTTGTTTTTCTATTATCTATTCACGTTCTTAAGAGGATTGCAGCTTCTCCATCCTCTATTTTTTCTTTTTTCTTTTTTTTTTTAATTCGTGTTCAAAACTAAACATGAAAAATGCTCGACTTGTTGATTCCAATCACTTAGCTTGCTTCCTTCTCTCTTCGAGAGTCAGTTGAGGTTCTTTGAATTTCCACACCACATCATCAGCCTTATAATAGGAACATTGCTTCCTCCTACCTATCATATAAAATTAGAAAAAGTTAACTGAAGGATACACAAACCTCCCACAAACTCTATGATCAAGCACAGCGAGAAGGATACACATCACTGAAGAAAAATCATAGACATAATCGAGAACATGATTACACCAATCAACATATGGGTGACTACGTTGCTGCATCAATTTCGCAGGTGTTAGTTCCTCTTTTCACTTGCATCTCTAGCCTCTAGGCGCTTAACCTGCTTTTAAGATTATTTTCCGAGAAACGAAAATGAGACATTTATCTTCTAGATGTCAATACCACTACTTTGGTGATAATGTAAAAAAGGACTAAGCAAAAGAAAGAAGACTCGGGTCTTACCGTCGAAATCCTCCTTCTTCAGATGTTGCCGCTCTCACCGTTGGTTCTGCCATGATCATTGTTGGAGGGTAATTCTGTTCTGATTAAAATTCGAAACCCTGCCACTAAAACGGAAAATACATCTGAAGAATAGGCAATCAAAGGCTTTATAAACACACAAAACAATGCAAGTATGCAACCACGAAAACTGGAAAGTAGACGATTCTGCAACAATGTATTGTCGCTAATCGCAAACCATATAATCTAGAAGAAACACAACTGATTTCCAACCAAACGAAAGGTTTTCTAGATTGATTCAACAAACCAATCAGCAATATCATTCCACAATTAGGAACACATTATCAGAAATCCGCACAGATTCAGAGGATCTTCACTCGATCTTCCAGGCGAACATGGATAAAACACATCTTCATGGAGTTCCTCTTGCTTGTCTTCGAAACAACGAAGTCGGTAACGAACTGTTGAGATAGAAACAAAGAGGCAAAATCAATTTAATAATCGAGTAGACAAATACAATTTCAAGTCGGCAATCAAGGTACGAAAACGGAAAACCCCATAAATTGGATGAGAGATGGCCTGATATGGAAGATCTAAACCTCGAACTTCTTCGCTTCTTCCCCCTCACAGCGAGAGTGGGATTCTTTTATACCTACAACAATTTTTGAAATGGAATTGATGAAATTTCTCATATGAGAAAATCAAAAGACTCAGGGATAGAAAAGATTCACCATTCAATTCTATACACCGAAGGCTAATGAGATTAACGGAGGCAAAAAGGGGGAAAGCGAAACGATTGCAGGAAGCAGAGAGCAAGATGTGGTTTTTTTTTTTTTTTTTTTTTTTTTTTTTAAAAGGAGGACACGTGTCGTCTCCTGAGCAAACAAATTGGGTGACGTGTCACTCAGAGGCCTTTTATAGTACAGATAGATTAATATTTATAAGGCATTTTTTAACAAATATATTTATTATGTGTATTATTAAGTAATTATGACATGTTAAATAAATAGTTTTAAGAAAAAGATTAAAACCTTCCTCTCGTGAGACAATCTAAGTAGTAAGTATCGACAAAACCATAATTCAATTCTAATTTCACAAAAAATTTTGTCCTCCATTTGATTGTATATCTCTACATTTTTTCTTCATTATTTTAAGTTTTCATCCTTGTTTTTGTTTTATAGGTGAGTTATTGTTTTTCTCACATATTATTTATAAAACTGGGATTGTTTATATTTTTAAAACTGAGATTGTTTGTTTAGAACTAGTGTATTTGACTAAATTTTAAGTTTTGTTTTTTACTTTTTTATATTTTTATTATTTTATGATATTGGTGGAAAAAAACTATAAAACTACATATTTTTTTAGATTTGCTTCATGCATATGATACACACATATAGGTAGGCCTGTGCATTTCGGGACGGGAATCTCATTCCCACCCTTACCCATTTAAAATTTCCCGAACTTTTCGGGAATGGGAATTTGCAATTTCCCGTTTGGGAACATATCTTTTATTCAAACGGGTAAGGGAACGGGTAAGGGAAGGGTTCCGGAAGGGTACGGGATTTCCCGATTTTCCCTTTTAAAAAATAAAAAATTGAAAATTAGATATTTTTTTGTTAAATATCCCATATTTTGCCATATTTTTCTCAATTTTCCCGTAATTTCCCGTATTTTTCCATATTTTCCCGAAACTTCCCGTTATTTCCCTAAATATCTTTAATTTTTCTGATTTATTAAGACTTTGGGAATTGATTTTTTATTCTCAATTTTCCCGTTCCCTTCCCATTCCCGCTATTTCCCGTCCCGTTATAATAAGGGAATTTTTCGGGAAGTATATTTGGATTCCCAAATTTCCCATTCCCGTCCCGTTCCCGTCAATTCCCGTCCCAAAACCCTAAATGCACAGGGCTACATATAGGCGATGTATTGAAATGAGTATTTGAGATGATTTTAAGTGTTTTGTATTAAAATAACAAATCTTCTGTTATTCAAACATACATTTTTAAAAGTGTTTTAAAATCCAATGTTATTGAACTTGTAATTTTAAAATATACTTTACAATCCAGTATTATTGAAAATATTTTAAGTGGGAGAATTTAGGTGATTTCAAGTGATTTTAAATTGTTTTATGGGATTTTTTAGTTAAAAATAAAAAAATCCAAATACCATAATTTTAGGTGGGATTCTTAAATGATTTCATTAAAATCATATAATAGATTCTCTTATTCAACAAAAATCATCTAAAAATGAAATCGCCCCAGATTATTTTTAGGGAGATTTGTGAATATAGGCTCCAAAAACTGTTCAACTGTCCCAATACACCTTTTTTGAAATTTACTATTTTTTTACTTCAATATCCTTGTAAAATGTATATAATTATGAAATAAATATTTTTAAATGCCTTTAATAAAAGCAAAATTCATAATAATGGAAAGAAAAACATGGAGAATGTCATGACAATTTTTGTTTTTTCAAAAGATGTCTTGAAAAAATTTATACGTTTTCAAAATATTCAAAGTAGAATTCATATTCTACTTGTTGTTTTCTTTTCTACTACAAGTAGAATATGATTTCTACGACGTGTTCAGTAGTCTATGGTTCGTAGAACATGAGAACTAACCTGTGTTCATGTTTCTACCATTCGTAGACATGAAGTCTACCTTATGTTCACGTTTCTACTAAAAGTAGAAAATGCTTTCTGACAGGCGTTCACATTTCTACCACCTGTAGAAAAAAGACAATCCACGGTTATTGTATTTTCTACTATTCCGTAGAAAACGTTATCTGTATTCTACCATTCATAGAACACACTTTCTAGAAATCACACTAAATTCTACCGACCGTATAAATACCTTTTTTGCAAGAACCTGGAAAAATCTAAACTAATATGGTAAGTAAATCTTTGAAAAATATTTTCAAATCTAGCGGTTTTCTTATTTTTTTTATTCTCATAAAAGAAAAATAATGCGACATTTTGTGTTCTTCTTCTTCTTCTTCTTTTTAGGTTTTATGTTGATGTTCCTCTAAATCATTTGTTGTGTGGTTTCTCTCTTCATCTTCTTCTAATCATGTTGCATATCTATGTAAGTTGTGCTGTATGGAAATGGTGTGCAAGCAAAGGTTGGGATTTCATTGCTGATGAAGAGAAAGGAGGTAGACTAGTCGCTATGGATTCTACTACTACTTTGCAGGAGCTAAAGACGACGGTTTTAGAGGACTACGGAATCGAAAGCAGTGTCATTGCCGAGTTTAGATATTTCCCTACTGGTTTGATCAACAAGACAGGATCTCCCCGAGTTGTAATCGCCAATGATCGCCAAGTTCACAATTATGTTGCATATGCAAGGAAGCAAGAGTCGAGACATTTGTGTGTCATATTTACAGATCCCGTTCAAAATCAAAATGATGGAGAAAACGGCGCCGTGAATAAGGAACCAAGTAGCGGAGATTATGATGGTGATTTGCATGAAGAATTTGTTACAATGGCTGATGGTGATAATGGAGCACCGACTATAAACAAAGGAGAGTATGACAACGATAAGATAGTGCGGTTTGCTTTGACAGAAGGTATGAATAAGAAAGAATTCATCACCAAACTGCAGTTGAAGGCAAATTTCAAAATCTATGCAATGAAGCATAACTTTGATTACAAGGTAATAAAATCTGATACAAGAGTGTAGGCTATCCGCTGTTCAGAAAAAACATGCAATTGGGGTTTTTATGCGAAGAATTTAAAGGGATCTACATGTTTTATTATCAAAAAGTATGTGGCTGAACATACATGTGCTGCTTCAAGCAAAACAAAAGTGGGTAGGACGGCTTCAGCAAAAACAATATATAGGCAATCTGATTTTGCAGCAATATGAGGGCGTCAAAGAAGGGCTTAAACCAAATGATATCATAAAGACTATGCGTATGGACCATGGTTGTGAGATATCTTACTCTTTAGCATGGGAATCACCTGAGTATGCTATTAATATGATCAGAGGTATATCAGAAAAGAGTTATGCCAAAATACCAAAATACTTGTACATGCTTAAAGCCGCCAACCCTGGTATGCATACTTCTTACAATTCAGATAGTGATGGTAGCTTCAGATATCTGTTCATTGCATTCGGCCAATCTATAAGAGGTTTCTACAAGGCAATTAGGCGGGTCATTGTTGTCGATGGTACGTTTTTGAAGAACAAATACAAACGAACTCTACTAGTTTCTACAGCGTTAGATGGTAATTCTAATTTGTATCCAATTGCATTCGGGGTTGTGGATTCAGAAAATGGTCTTTCATGGGAGTGGTTTTTCAGGGAACTTAGAGTTGTCATCGCAGATGATTACTGTTTTGCGTTTGTGTCAGACAGACATGAGTCAATTGGTAAAGCACTTGATATAGTTTATCCTCCCGCTACACAAGGAATTTTCATTCATCATTTGCTGAGCAATGTCGTCAAACATTATGAGGGAAAAGATCTAGTTGGTTTGGTTGCAAAGGCTTCTAAGGCATACTGATTTTCAAAGGATGATGACAAATATTTGAAAGATTAGCCCAAGCGTTGGAAAAATATCTCATTAAAGCTGATGTGAGAAAAAGGGCTCGTTGTCGATTTGTTGGATACTGCTACGATATTAAGACCACAGCTACTTTCGCTTGTGCAATACTAACCAAGTTTCTGTTGAATTCTTCCCTGCTACTTTCAGGTGAAGGATCTCAGCACGGGGCCTGATTGTTCCAAGGTCGAACTAAGGACGAGCTTTACGAGTGGCCTGTTGATTCTCATTCCAAAATAGCTCTTTTCGCCTCTCCTACACCAAAAGCTTCACCAATATCGTGGCATTCACGTCTTGGTCATCCATCTCCATCTATTTTGCAAAATGTTGTTTCTCAGTTTTCCTTACCTCTTTCGAACTCTTTATCAAAACATTTGCCGTGTTCTCATTGTCTCATCAATAAAAGTCACAAACTTCCATTCTTTTCAAACACAATTCGTTCAAACACACCTCTTCAATACCTCTATTCCTATGTATGGACGCCGCCTCTGTTTTCGGTGGATGGTTACAAACACTACCTCATTCTGGTGGATCACTAAACATGTTATACGTGGTTCCATCCACTACGGCAAAAATCTCAGGTGTGTGAGACCTTCATACCATTCAAAGCACTAGTGGAGAACCGATTTCAGATGAAGATTATAACGTTGTACTCGGACAATGGTGGTGAATTCATTGCTCTCCGACAATTTCTCTCTGTGAATGGAATCTCTCATCTAACCTCTCCACCTCACACTCCGGAGCACAACGGCATATCTGAAAGAAAACACCGGCACATCGTTGAAACTGGTCTCACGCTTCTACACCAGGCCTCAATACCCACTCTCTACTGAACGTATGCTTTTACCGCAGCTGTCTATTTGATCAATCGACTGCCTTCTCCTGTCACTGACAATGTCTCTCCATATGCTAAGTTGTTTGAATAACTACCGAACTACCTAAAGTTACGCATCTTCGGCTGTGCCTGCTTCCTGTGGCTCTGTCCATACACAACCCATAAACTCTATCAACGCTCTAAGACGTGTGTCTTCCTTGGCTACTCTCTCACTCAAAGTGCTTATCTGTGTCTCGACAGAGATACAAGGCGTATTTACACATCTCGTCATGTCCAATTCCTTGAATCCACTTTTCTGTTCTCTTCTGCTCCAATCGACACATCCACCACTTTCATCTCGTCTTCTCCCTCTTTTTCATTCCTGAGCAAATTCCTCTTCCACAACGGCCGCTGATACCTGCTCTGTTTGACGCACCCCCGAGTCTGGATCCTCACCGGGCATCTCTGATGACCTCATCATCGACTGGTTCATCGCGAGCCTCTCAAACTCAACATGATTCTGACGCAACCAATTCTCTGGAATTGGGCCCAGGATAGAATTCGACAGGCCCAACTATGGATAGTATTGCTCCAGCCCATGACGAAAGCCCATCTTCTTCCCAGTCTGTTGAGAATGAGCCCATCTCCCCAAACCCAACTATGTCTCCTTCTTCAACCTCATCTGAAAGTCCCTCGCCACTGACACCACCAAATTGCCGCCAGATGCAAACCCGTAGCAAAGACAACATCACTAAACCCAAAACCAAATTTTCCCTTGCCGTCACCACCTCTACCAAACCTCAAATTCCCACCACCGTGAACCAGATTTTGTGGGACCCTAATTGGCAGAATGCTATGGGCGAAGAGATCAACTCTCAGATTCGCAATGGCACTTTGGATTTGGTGCCACCATCTCCAAATCAAAATGTTATTGCAACTAAGTGGATATATACTCTCAAATATTTACCTAATGGTTCTCTTGATAGGTACAAGATGAGATGGGTGGCTCGAGGATTCACACAGCAGTACGACTTGGATTACTCGGAAATGTTTAGTCTTGTAGTTAAATCGATCACGATACGTACTGTTTTGCAGCTGGTTGTCAATAATTCTTGGGGAATCAAACAATTGGACGTGAATAACGCGTTTCTTCCAGGCACGCTCAAGGACGAGGTTTATGTCACACAGCCCGCTGGTTTTGTTGATAAGGATCGTCCTGATCATGTTTGCAGACTCTATAAGGTATTGTATGGTCTCAAACAGGCGCCGAGGGCTTGGTATCAAGAATTGAAGACATTCCTATGCGACATGGGTTTTACAAATTCAATCGCAGACACTTTCGTCTTCATCAATATCAATGTTCAACATACTGTCTACGCCTTGGTTTACGTCGACAACATCATCGTAACCGGCAGCCATCCTTCACTTCTCACCAGCTTCATCACCACTCTCTCTAATCGGTTCTCACTCAAAGCTCCAACTGATCTCACCTACTTTCTGGGCATAGGGGTTACACGCACATCCCACGGCTTACATATGATGCAGAGGAGGTACATACTTGATCTTCTTGCAAAAACAAACAAGCTCGATGCTACGCCCGTCTCCACACCTATGGCTACGACACCTCAATTTTCTCTGTTCTCTGGTGTTGCTCTGTCTGATCCAATCTAATATCGTACAGTCATCGGCAGTCAGTATTTGGCATTCACCAAACCCGACATTGCCTTTTGTGTCAATCGGCTCTCACAGTTTATGCACAAGCTCACAGATCTCCACTGGCAAGCGGCCAAACGCATCTTGCGTTATCTCGCTGGAACAAGCTCCCATGGAATTTATCTTCGTGCGAGCTCGCCTGTTACTCTCCATGCCTTTTCCGACGCGGATTGGGCCGGCGATACTAATAATTATGTGTCCACCAATGCATATATCTTGTATCTGGGCTCAACACCGATTGCGTGGTCTTCCAAGAAGCAGAAGGGGGTGGCCCGCTCCTCTATTGAAGCTGAGTATCGCGCTGTCGCCAACACAGCTGCTGAAATTCAATGGGTCTGCTCTCTCCTTCATGAACTTGGCGTCAAATTGAGTCCACCACCTGTGATTTACTGTGACAATGTTGGAGCCACCTATTTTGCAGCAAAACCTGTTTTTCATTCCAGGATGAAGCATCTTGCACTTGATTATCATTTCCTTCGCAACCTTGTCCAAGCTGGCCTTCTCCGTGTCAGTCATGTTTCCACACATGACCAGCTTGCTGATGCTCTTACAAAACCGTTACCACGCCAACGCTTCACTGAACTTAACAAC
The DNA here is from genome assembly GCA_900406535.1 of Noccaea bulbosa. NCBI lineage: Eukaryota > Viridiplantae > Streptophyta > Magnoliopsida > Brassicales > Brassicaceae > Noccaea > Noccaea bulbosa. Next base: position 74,279 of record OVBJ01000151.1, on the reverse strand, counting down.
AAGATTGGAGTTCGTCAGCTCCCTCCATCTTGAGGGGGCGTGTAGATTATATAAGGAAAGGTCACGGTGGTAAATCAATATTACCTAGAATCCTCTCTGTAATTCAGTATATATACTCTGTAAATCATTCACATAATAGATATTCAGTTTACAATCTTATACCTTCAAGGTTCATATTTATATAAGACAAATAGAAAAATTCGGAGAAATGATGGCGACAGACGAAGACGAGACCAAGCGACAATGAGAGAAAAGGGAAAAGCCAAATCAATTAAGAGCACGACTGAGACGAATGGATGATTGTGAATAGCTCTCTGTAGATAAAGAGAGTAGTCATAGGAAGAGATAAATCTGAAAGTCACGCCTCTAATGAGAGGTTATGTGGTTTAAGGGAGAATAACACCGATACTGGGAGATTTGGAAGGAATAAAATGATTTATCACTACTGCAGTGTATATATAATTTGCGAAAAGATGCAATCATGGTTTCTGATTGAAAAAATGAGTTTGTTCGCAGAGGAAAAGAGAGACTTTCGTGAACGCAGCCCTAGCCAGATAACCAAGTGGTGGTGGTATAATGGTTTCCACTTGAGTGAGGAGTTGCCCTGTAGGTCTAGGATCCCCTCAAGCGTGAAATTGCTAGATTTAATCCCATTTGGCCACATGGATATGGACCTTTGTTTACGTCACATTTGAATACCCGAAGAGAGGGTCTATCCGTGGGCTGCACCTTTCCCAAGAGATTAGTCTGGACCCTTCCATAGATCTACGATTTACCCTTGAATTATCAAAAAAAAAAAAAACTAGCCAGATTATGACTTTTCGGCAAATTTAAAGCGTCTAACTAAGAAACAATTTCTAATTAATTGTGACCGTCTGTTTAATTAATTATATAAAATTATGACTATTGGATGAGTATTTTTAAAAGATGACATCAGCGGTGTCCGAAAAGTGGGTTTTCTGATTAATCGTGACCGTCTATTTGATTGATTAGTTAAGATTATGACTGTTGGTTGGGTATTTTTTTCCTAAAAAAATGATGATGTCAGCAAAAAAAAAAAGTGAGTTTTGCTTATTTACATACAATATTCATAGTGTTTTTTTGGGTTTTGTGCAAAAAATCTCCAAACTATATTATTTTTGCAAGAAAAACCCTCCACCTCAAAAAAATGCAACTCAAACCATCCACCTTTAAAGTCACACGCAAAATAAGCCTCCAATTTATATCGATGACATCATATAAAAAAAACCGTGTTTTAAATAAGCCTGAGACTTCAAATTTTGGTTCGGGTTCGGGTCGAGTTTTTTGGGTTTCAGGTTTTGAGATTTAAAAATATAGAAACCGTTCGGGTTTTTAAAAATTTATGTTCGAATTCGGTTCGAATTTTTTGGATTCGGTTCGGGTTGTTTTGGGTTTTTTAAAGTTTTTTTTTTTAGTGTTTCGGGTTTCGGATTTCTCGTGATTTTTTAAATTTTCGGTTTGGGTTCGGTTCAGGTTTACATTTAGTTTTCTTACATTTAAAACTAGGCCTGCGACTTTTATCCAAACCCGAACCCGCTGAAAATACATGAATCGAATCCAAATTGAAATTTTAAAAATCCAAACGGTTTTTATATCTCAAACCCAAAAATTTCAAAAAAAAACTTTAAAAAACCCAAAAAAATCCGAACACGAACCGAAACTTTAAAAAATTCGAACGATTTCTATATTTTTAAATCCAAAAACCTGAAACCCGAAAAACTCGACCCGAACTCGAACCGAAACCCGAAGTCTCAGACCTATTTAAAACGCTGTTTTTTTTTATGATGTCATCGATATAACTTAGGGGCTTATTTTACTTGTGACTTTAAAGATGGATAGTTTTAGTTGCATTTTCTTGAGCTGAGGGTTTTTCTTGCAAAATAATATAGTTTGGAGTGTTTTTGCACAAAACCATGTTTTTTCTTGGATTTTAACATTTGGGATCTAATCGGTTCGCTATTGTCTTTGTTCTCTTCTAATACATCTTGCCAAAAAAAAAAAATTTTCTTCTTCTGAAAATCTATTTATTAATTTGATGAGATGTAATCACAAAGAAGTGTATCCGAAAGAAATTAAGTGGTGGTGGTTTAGTGGTTTCCACTTGGTGGAGGAGTTGCCCTGTTGATCTATGCCAGAGATCGACTCTCTTCAAGCGTGGAATTACTATATTTATCTCATATGGTCATATGGATATGGGTCTTTGCTTACAGTTCATTTGAATATCCGGAGAAAGGGTATATATGTGGGTTGCACCTTTTCCAGAAGATTAGTCTGGGCTTCTCTATAGATCTAGTATTTATCCCTGAGTTATCTCAAAAACAAGAAAAAAAAAACTAAGTGTGAATATAACCACTGATAAGTTTTTTGGGGTTTTTTAAGTGTGTCATGGGGATTCACACTTTTGTTCCTTTAGAGTTTAGGCTTATGGTTATTTGACCCCTCAAAAAAAAACTAAGGAGTTCGTGCAGGCAGATCTATATGTTTGATATTGTCATGGACTCATGATCTTGGGCATGGTCTCATGTCAACGATATTACAGTGTTTTAACCGATATACTGTATTTTTCCTTTTTATATGAAGAAGAAGTCAACAACACTTTGGGTTATATTATATAATACGTGCTAGTCATGACTAAACTAGTCACCGACGTGCAACCCATCCTGCTCCGTATTTAAGTATCAAACTATCAATCAATCTGTTTTAGCCTTTTGCCAATATTGTCTTTTTTTTCTCTACCTCGCTCATTTTGAGGCCAAATATATAATTTTTTAAAATGGCGACAGATGTTCTGAGCTTCAGGGACGATAGTAGTCAAGAGGATTGGCATGACTTTGAGGTTCTAGGCCGCGGAGATGAGCCCAAGATTCTGCTCAAGAAGACGAGTATGCAATCCGACTCCGAGAGGCGAATCTCGGTCGATCCTAAATCGCTATTGTCAAGATCAAACGAGAGCTTCGACATGATAATCTCACGTCCGAGAGACATCGACGACGACGGCGTGGCATTATCATCGTTTCAAACGTTGGATCATCAAGTGAAGACGAAGTTTATGAGCTGCAGCGTGCCAAACTCAGCAGCCACGTCACCTAGACACAGCACGAGTCTTAACTGGAAGAACAGAACCACGGAGCAAGTTCTTGACCTAATGCTCATCCAAGACGCCGCGGCCGCGTTTCGAAGAAGCAAATCTTGCGGCGAAGGACGTTCTTTCACGCCATCGCTCGATTTCGACATGCTATTACACAAATCAAGAAATGCACAACATCAACATCATAATAACAATCATCATCATGGCTTCTCTTCCTCTAACTCCAAGAGTCTCTCTCACAAGAGTAGCGGAAACAACTCTTTCTTCTCAAAGACAGAGTCTAACAAAAGCAACAGAAGCAATATCAATACGGCGAATTCAAAAGGCATCAATTCGTTCGAAGACGGATTTAAATGCAGCGCTTTGTGTCTATACCTACCCGGTTTTAGCAAAGGAAAACCAGTGAGATCATCTCGAAAAGGAGATTCCTCATTCACTAGAACCACCACGATGACTTCTACTCATTCGATGGCAAGAACCGCTTCCATTAGAGACACTACGGTGCTCTCGGCTCGAGCCTCGCTAGAGCGGTTCGAGTGCGGTTCATGGACCTCTTCGGCTATGATTTACGACGACAATGCGGATCTCGGTGGCCATTTTTTCGACTTGCCTTCCGAGTTGATCAAAGGCGGTCCGGGAGGGAACGATCAAGACGATCCTGTTTCAGCGGCTTTCGTGTTCGACAAGGAACCTAATTTGGAGAAAGAAATCAAAGGGGTTTTGAAGACTTCTGGTTCGAAATCGAGGAGATCAATGGAGTCGCCACGTCACGTTCGTTTCTCAACTTCGTCGCCGGTTTCTTTTCCGACGTCTCCGACACACTCGATCACGCCCCGGTTGTTACAAGCCACCGAGGATTTCACTAGTTTCTTGGAAGCTCAAACCGTGTGAAATGTGAATAATAAATTACTGGGAGGGGTTTAACTATTTATTTCATTAATTTATCTAAAGTTTTTAACCTTCTCTTGCCATTCGAGAGATTAATAATTTTCCATTGTAAAGACATGAATACACACGAGAGGAAAAGTGACAAGTTTTATTAATCTACTTTTATCTGTGGGATAGATACGTGGAAATAATAATAATTAATTTGGTAATTATCAATACTATTTAGTATTTACTCATATTTTCATATCTATATTACTAATAAAAGTTGACCCTATAGGCCTCTAAAGTGTCCACATAGGATTAAAAACTCAATCTTATTGGTCCACATCACTATTATTTTAATTTAAGTAAATTTCATAATTAACATATAAATTAAATATTATTAATTAAGTTTATCATGCTTTGTGGAAAATTTATATTTAGCAATTCTCTATATTCCTTATTGTATTTTGATTCCTTTTACCATTATGAATATGATGATCTGGAATCAAAAAAATGTGTTATAAAAACAAAGAGATAATGAAAATAACATTAGACTAAGACTTACAGTATTAGAGTTGTTATATTAGATCAAGGCTTTAACATTTGGTTTCCACAAACAATGAGAATAAACTTATTATATTTTATACGTACCATAAAAAACGAAAAAAAAAATATTTCAAACTAAAATGTGATAGCTAAACCCAACAATAATAAGGTATAAAAATAGATACATGGAACTCCGATAAGAAGAAGATGTTTGGTCTTCATTGTCATAGACAAACTAAGTTTGTCAGCAAAAAGATATTGTGAGCAAAAGAATTGGTTTATGATTTTGTATTTTATTTTAGCATTAACATCGGCGTTCTTATCAACCAATACTTCATAAACATTCATGTGGTCTCGATGCCCAATGCAATGGTGTCCGACTTTCACTATCTGAAATAAATCTAAAATGAAAATTTTGAAAGCAAATCGAAAAACATTTTGTGAAAATACTTTAGTGTATAGACTACTAATCTTTTGCATTTATGGGTATGTCATCTTCTATGCATTTCAGTAGATTATCTACTTCTCCTTCTTTTGCAAAGGTGTAGACTGCATCAATCTTTCTGGAACATGAAAAAATATAATAAAAATGCAAATTGGGTTTACAAAGTAGCTAAAAAAAATATTGATCTTTAGTGATAATTAATCCCAAAACTTCAATGATAAAAATTACAAATAATTAAGTGTAATTAGTGAGTGTTTTGAAATAATATCGAAAGATTTGGAGCAAATAGGATTTAGGGTCAATCGTCACCTTCATTCACATGCAATCTCTCAAATTCTGAAACGACATATTTGGTGTTGTGCACATAATTGAAACAGAGGAGGGTAAGGTGATAATAAATATGTAGGGATTAAGGTTTTGGAGCAAATTGGTCTTCAAGAGAAATAATTTAAGGTTTTTGAAACGAAATTGGGAAAAACTTGGCATTTTTGTATTTTCTTCGACGAAGGTAATAAAATTTGTAATTTCAAAGTGATAACTAAACTCGAAATGTGACAAAACCAAATTCTTAAACCGAAAATTGGAAATACGGTTATGTATAATCAATTTTGAAAACATGAAAAATAGAAAAGTCATAATAGTTCTTTTAAAAAAACTAAAAATATGGAACCCGCGCATAACGCGGGTAATACACCTAGTTATTACAAAAAATTAAAGCTATTAGAAGTGGTGACCATAGACAGACAAGTGGTTAACTGGTCCATGAAAAATTTTTACAGGTTTGGATCGAGTTTTTTTACCCATATAAATTACGGAATTTTAGTGGATAGACCTTAATATTTTATAGGTTTAGCATGTAAAGGCAATGGGTTACTCATGAGTTTACTATAAAATTATAAATATGTTAAATATTCATAAGTTTATCACTAAAAATATAAAATATACATACACTTATAACTTTAACTTCTAGATCCGAAACACAGGGAGGTGATTGCCAATCGTCGTCTCTCTTCCATGGGTGTCTCCCGCCGTCTCTGAATTTCAATTTGCAGGTCTCCGATAGTGGTTAATCTGAAAGTTGCAATGGATAAGACAGTTTTGGCAATTGGTTTGACGATTCATGTCTCGTTTTTTTTCTTCTCTCTGATGGTGACGGTTGTGGTGGGCTTCACATCATCGGCGATGGCGGATCTAAGAAAAATATATATACATTTATAAATTTAACTTCTAGATCCGAAACAGAGGGAGGTCGATCGTCGTCTCTCTTCCATGGGTGTCTCCCGCCGTCTCTGAATCTCAATTTGCAGGTCTCCGATAGTGGTTAATCCAGAGGTTGCAATGGATAAGACAGTTTCGGCAATTGGTTTGACGATTCATGTCTCGTTTTTTTCTTCTCTCTGATGGTGACGGTTGTGGTGGGCTTCACATCATCGGCGATGGCAGATCTAATTCTAAGTCTTTCCACCCAGATTTCGAGTCCAACAATGTTGATAGCCAGATCAAACGCAACAAGTTTCGGTAAGAGATGATGTCTTTGGTGATTGGAAACGATTATGTTTCCATCAAGTCTCTCCGACAATGGAGATGCAGTATCTATTGCTCGTCAGATTGGGGTGGTTCTCCCTCCTTACCCAAGTCGAACATGCCATCTCCGTGAAGGTTCATGTGATTCTTCATGATGCCAAATCTCTCCGACACCAATTTGTTGAAGAGATTGAATTTAAGATTCGCAAAGTCTTATGGTACCTTGGCCGGCAGATATGGCATCCGGGAAAGGTAGATTCATGGAGACGCCATGAATCAGAGCAAGAGATAATGTACTGGTATAATTTATACTGGTATAATTTATCTCTAATAAGAAGAAAATCAAAGTCATGGACAAGGACTACAATCAAGATACATGTCATCTCTTGGTGCGAGAGATATTGGATTAGATTGCGATGTAACAAATAGATCGCAATCTTTCATCTTCTAAGAAACAAATGGCTTGTTATCACAATGATGATAGCCACTCAAGATGATCATATGAGACCGAGGACGATGATGGATAAAGCACTTAACAGATACGGTTATCTGTTAGCATGAAAGTCTTATCTCACGAAGAAAGCAACGTGTAATTGTTCTTATTCCATTTTAAAGTTTTGCTTAAGCAATGTATCGGTTGTATTTGTTGTATTTGTTTCTTTGATTCATAATATTGTAAACTTCGATTCAATTTGATGAATAAATAGATGTTACAAAAAAAAAAGGTGATTGCTTAAATAATTCACTTTCGAAAATTAATTGTTTAAATAGATCTACCATGTGTGTTTAGACCTGACATTTTGCATATGGAGTGTCTATTTCTGTCATTAGGTTCCGAAAGTGGACTATTTGGAGTAATTCTCTTAACAAAAAATCATAACTAAAAATGTACACATTTATAAAAACGAAAAATCAAATATTATTATACATTTGTTATTTGAAATTTTCGTTGAATTTATAATGATATATAATATATTTTGAAATTTTTTGTATTTTATTTTGTATATATAGATACCCATTTAATTCATGAGTATTAATATTATAGGGTTTGAGTAATGATTTCTGACCCACGAATAAATGATTCGGATCAAACATGACCTTAAAAATCTAAAACCTATATGGGTTTGGGTCGGGTCGGGTCAGAATACCCGTTTGACATCCCTAGTTATATGGCATTCTGCTGGATTTTCAGAACTGAAAAATATAACTCGAATTAGTTTTTTTTTTTTCTGGAACAATAAATCAGATATATATTTTGAGAATTATCCTCCTTCTTTATCACTCTGAAGCTATTTTTTTTCCTTCGTTACAGCAATTTTTCATGTGATTTCTGAATCATGACAATCGTGAAATCAATTGCTGTCGATTAGATCATATTTGATTCCGTTTTCACATCTTTCAGTCTCAAACCTCATTTGTAAAGGATCATTCATTCATTCTCGGCGTTCGTGAGAAGTTCCGTCGCCAACCGCAAAAGAGAAAGACCTTCTATGGCCTTTGCTATATGTCGCTGGCAACATGAGCTACGCTCTCTCCTTCTTCTCTCCCAATCTATCATCTTCAGTCCTTTTATATTTTATTTGTTTTTGCTCAAATATTCTCCATATCTAGTACGTTTACTTTTATAGTTCATCTATTTTTAAACGGATTTTTATGTTCATCTGGATATTTGTTGGGAATCATCCAATTAGTTTTTGTGGGTGTTCTGATTTTTGTTCTTGTGGCAGAATTTTTGAGACCTACAACGTGTTCGACAAAATGTCACAAAGAGATGATGTTGGAATACTATAATCGAGAGTTAGAATAATAAATTTTTGTCTTTGTTAGAAAATTATAATGGGAAGAGAAGATGGTTTGCTCCAAAAGACCGAATTGAAAGGAAATGGAAGATGATTGTTGTTAACAAGATGTCAATTCCCGAATATGTAGTTTTTTTGTTAACAAAGAGTACTATTCTATTTTTATCTATAAGGAATAGAATGTAGTTGTAAGGTTAATTTTGTCCAGAAAAAATAGTTTTGGTTACTCTCTATATACAGTACTATCAATTATGTTATGGCTATATTCTTTATTATACTTCCCAAAATGGTTAGATAGCTAATTGACCCATATATTTTTGTCGTTTTTAATAACTAGGATTGCATTTCTCGCATAATCGCACAAAATGTACAGTTATTATTTACATGAAACGATGTATCGTATTGACCACATCACCATACATTTAATNGAAAAAAAAAAAAAAAATAATAAAAATAAAAAAAAAATAATTAAAATTACAGTGACCAACACTTAATGGACATCAGTTCTTCAACAACCGGCCGAAATCATTCAAACCTTTATATTTTATGAACCGACAACAAAACTGTTGTGTTAAATTTATATATCGTGTACTGATTGTAAGATGTGAATGTTGATTAATATTGAATATACAGAGCTCTCTTATATACAGAGCATATGAGAATTGTTTGAGTAATTACAGAGATATTCTAGAGTTATTACATAGAGATAGTTGACTAATGTAATTACAGGAATAGCATAATCAAAGGAACGAGAATGATCTTCTTTTCTTATGACTAGTATCTCCAATACGCCCCCTCAAGATGGAGGTACCCGTGTAACTCCAATCTTGCAACAAGCAGTATGAAACTGAACTCGGGATAATGGTTTGGTAAGCGCATCAGCAAGTTGATCATGTGTAGAGACATGAGAGACTCGAAGGATTCCCTCCTGTATTTGGTTGCGAATGAAGTGATAGTCGAGAGCTATATGCTTCATCCGTGAGTGGAAAACCGGGTTGGCACAAAGATAGGTTGCACCAATATTATCACAATATATAACAGGAGCCTTTGGAACATGGACGCCAAGTTCGGTTAGAAGAGAACATAGCCATCGTACCTCGGATGCAGTGTTGGCTACCGCTCGATATTCAGCCTCCGTTGATGAGCGAGCTACGCCTCGTTGCTTTTTAGATGACCATGAGACCGGATTATGACCAAGATAGATAACATATGCATTAGTGGAGACGTAATCGTCAGTGTCTCCGGCCCAATCAGCATCCGAAAATGCGTGTAAGGATAGTGGTGAGTTGGCTCGGATGAAGATCCCATGTGTAAAAGTTCCAGCTAAGTAACATAACACACGTTTTGCCGCTTGCCAATGAGCATTAGTAGGTCGGTGCATAAACTGAGAAAGTCGGTTAACAGCAAAGGCAATGTCGGGTCGTGTAAAAGCGAGATATTGGAGACTGCCAACGACTGACCTATACTGAGAAGCATCGTCGAGAATGGCTCCGCTGTGGAGAGTGAGTTTTGGTGAAACCGGTAGTGGAGTGGAGACAGGTTTTGCAGCTGACATGTTTTTTCGGGCCAGTAGATCAGCAATATACTTCCGTTGCATAAGGTGGAGACCATCTTTGGTTCGTGTAGCTTCGATGCCCAGAAAGTAATGAAGGTCGGTGGGATCCTTAATGGAGAATCGGTCGGCAAGAGATGTCAAAACATTCTGAATAGCCACTGGATCATTTCCCGTAACGAGGATATCATCGACGTAAACAAGAACATAGATGAGTATCCCGCCATGATTGCGAATAAAAGAGACGCATCTGCCAAAGAATTCATGAAACCCGTAGAGATGAGATGTTGTTTGAGAGACATGTACCATGCCCTTGGTGCTTGTTTAAGGCCATAGATCGGTTTTCGTAGTCGACATACGTGATTTGGTCGATCTTTGTCAACAAATCCAGGCGGTTGAGACATATACACTTCTTCCGTAAGCTCGTCTTGAAGAAACGCGTTATTGACGTCAAGCTGTTTGATTGGCCAAGATTTTGTGACCGCTACTTCGAGCACGAGCCTGATTGTTGTCGATTTAATAACCGGGCTGAAGCTTTCTGCATAATCGACGCCATATTGTTGAGTGAACCCCTTCGCGACAAGCCTTGATTTGTATCGCTCCAATTCGCCGTCGGAGAAGAACTTGAGTGTGAAAACCCATTTACACCCCACCACATTCTGTGAGGAATCGGCTGGAACCAAATCCCATGTATGATGAACAATATGTGCATCATATTCAACAGACATAGATCTCTGCCAATATTCATCTTTAATCGCCTGGAGAAAAGTTGTTGGTTCTTTAATCGGAATGTGCACACCTGCAACAAGAAGAGTTAATTTCTGGGTCGGTTTAGTGATTTTGTTTTTGGCTCGGGTTATCATCTTATGGGCATTTTGAAGCGGTTCAATCTCAGGTTATGGGTTTGGGTTTTGGAGTGGGTCGATATTTGTTGGTGAATTGGGTGGTGGAATAATTTGGGTCGTATTTGTATGGGTCAAAATATTGGTTGGTCGAGTCTGAGTTGTGGGTTGCAACTCATTATGTTGTAGAGCAGTGGGCTCATTAGACATTGGGCTCTGCTGGGCCGTGGGTTGCGGCCCATTTTGATTATGAGCAGTGGGCTCAGAAAGTGGAGAAGAAGAAGGTGTAGCATTGAGATTAGAAGACGATACCTGAGAAGAAGATGTGGTCGAGGATGACTGCGACGGGGAGGAGTCTGATTCCCGGTGAAGGTCTGCAGACGGGGGCATGTGGGGTGAAGTCGACGGAGCAACTGGGATCGGAGTTACTGTTTCTGGTGAAGGAGAAGAATTTGGGATCTGGTCATCTCGTGTAGAGCTCAGCCGAGTATGTGACTTAAAGGGAAAAATATTTTCTTCAAATTGGACATGGCGTGAGCAATAGAGACGGCCAGAGGGTTCATGGAGGCAATAATATGCACTCTGAGTTGGTGAGTAGCCAAGGAAAATGCACGGTAGCGAGCGATCCTCAAGCTTGTGTCGTGTGTATGGACGAAGCCACGGAAAGCAGAGGCAGCCAAAAACTCTCAGTTTGCCATAGTTTGGGGCTGTGCCAAAAAGCTTTTGGAACGGCGATTGTAGTGACAGAACAGGAGTAGGCATGCGGTTGATTAGGTATACCGCAGTGGAGAAAGCATATGGCCAATAGCTTTTCGGAACTTTTGCTGTAGAGAGGAGTGTGAGACCAGTTTCCACAATATGCCTATGCTTCCGCTCGGCGATGCCGTTATGTTCTGGCGTATGTGGGGGTGATGTTAAGTGAGAGATGCCTTGTGTTGTGAGGTATTGTCGTAGTGCCACAAATTCGCCGCCGTTATCGGAGTATAGCGTACCAATGCGATTTTGAAATCGATTTTCCACCAGTTCTTTAAACGCAATAAATATCTCCTTGACATTGGATTTCTGTTTTAGAGGGTATAGCCAGGTATATCGGGTGTAGTGATCCACTAGAATAAGATAGTATTTGGAGTTTTCAATAGAGGTTATAGGAGAAGACCAAACATCGCTGAAAACATATTCGAGTGGGCGTTTTGAGATAATGGAGGAGTGCGAGAAAGGTAGTTTGTGACTCTTATTGATAAGGCAATCAGAACAAGATAACTGTTTAGAAGAAATTTTAGAAATAGGAAGAGAAAATTGAGAGACAATTGTGTTTAAAATTGAAAGAGAGGGATGTCCCAAACGGGAATGCCAAGAGGAGATATTTATTTGCGAACGTGGTGATGTAAACATGGCCGCAGCTTGTGGTGATGCCATTGGCCACTCATATAACTCGTTTTTAGTTCTCCCTCGGAGTAATGGGGCCCCCGTGCTGAGATCCTTCACCTGAAAAGACGCGGGGAAAAATTCCACGGATACTTGGTTAGCGTTACATAACCGATATACAGAAATGAGATTTTTATGTATATCAGGGACACATAAAATCTTATTCAGGAGTATATCACGAGATTGAGAGGGAAGTAATGTGGAACCCGTATGAGTAATAGGAAGGTTGGATCCATCTGCAATCATGACGTCATCACCACCGTTGTAGGGTTGATGTAGTGAGAGGTTGTTTAGATCTGATGTGATATGATGAGTAGCGCCGCTGTCGAGGAGCCAATTGTTGGCGGTGTATGGAGAACCAACAGCCATGTTCGCCCGCGGCTGCCATGGTGTGAAAGGATTGTTCGGAAGTGGAGACGCAGATTGCTCCATCGACTGAAGCTGAGGACAGCGTCTAGCGCTATGTCCTTGAGTGTGACACAATTGACATTTTCCTAAGTAAGGTCGAGGACCGCGAGTTTCAGACCTGTTATTTTGCTGAGACGGTTGCAACTGTGAGTTGTTGTTGGTGTTGGTGTGGTTGTAGCGGTTGCGGTTTTGATTGGTGTAGCGAGTGTTATTGTTGTTGTGACCGTTGCGATGATGCTGAACAGCATTGGCAGAGAATGGCAACGAAGTTGGAGTAACTGCCATGACAAGAGAGGAGCTTGGCTTCATGATTGAGTAGTCGCTCATGAAGTTCTGCGATGGTGGGAGGAGTGTCTCTTCCTTCAATTTGATCAACAATAGACTTATAGTCTTCCGGTAAGCCCTCGAGAATCATTTCAATTTGGTCTTCGTGTTCAATCGCCTTACCAAGAATGGCAAGTTGATCAAGCCGTGTGATGGCACCTTGGAGGTATTCATCTATTGTCTTGTTCCCCTTGGTCCAGTTTTTGAGTTGCGCTTTCAACTGCTTAATATGTCCCCGGCTTGGCTTTGCATAGGTAGATGCAAGGGTTTGCCACACATCCAGGGCAGTGGTGGCTCGTGAGACAAGGGGCTGAAGTGGTGTGGAGATTGCTCCGAGGAGTGCGCTGTAGATAAGTCTATCTTGGCGCTTCCACATGACAAACTCTGGATTTTCAGAGATTACGGCATTGGTAGTGATTGTCGACGGTGGGACAGTAGAGGATCCGTCGAGATGACCAGCAAGGGCATGGCCATCAAGTAAGGCATGGACTTGTAGGCTCCACATGAGATAATTTGTGGTGGTAAGCTTGGATACATTCGACATGTTTATGTTGAGAATTGTGTTTGTGTTTTGAGCAATGGAGTCACTTGTGGCTGGGAGAGTGTTACCAGATGCAACCGACATGATGTGGGGAAGAGAAAGAGATAAAAAGAAAATTTGTGTTTTTAGGTTTTAGAATCGTAGTGCTCTGATACCATGTAAGATGTGAATGTTGATTAATATTGAATATACAGAGCTCTCTTATATACAGAGCATATGAGAATCGTTTGAGTACATAGAGATAGTTGACTAACGTAATTACAGGAATAGCATAATCAAAGGAACGAGAATGATCTTCTTTTCTTATGACTAGTATCTCCAATACTGATTAGTTAGTGGAGGTTGGATCGTAGAGGAACCTTTTTCTATATATGAGTAAATAAACTCTGTGTGTTTCAGAGAATACTTCAGCTGCAGAGATCATATGCAGCCTCGACCACTTTATATTTATAATCTCCGTAACGTCAATATTAAATTTGTAGCCAAAAGAGACCAATGTCTTGACATGATAAATCACACATATATATAGACACACGTATACATTTACTGACAGCCCGTTACCATCAAGAACTACTACAAACTACAAAGGGTCTGAAAATATATTTTATTTATTTATTTTAAGGGTCTGAAAATATTGATGTGGAAATCAGGAAATGGTAGGGTTCTTGAATGTGATATAGTTATCTTACCTGATGATTTGGTGCTGTACCGTCGGTGAGATCATCTCTGACCGTTAATCATAAAATCATTAATGTTTTATGTATCTGGTTTAAATGATTCGTTGTTAAGAATAAAATTTTGATGTTAGTTTTAAAAACCATAAAATAAAACCATTGTTTGTTTGTTTCTAGAAAGTGTGAATTACCGTGTTTTAGTATATGCTGATGTTTAAACTCGTATTAAATCAATGGATAAAGACAATTCCTTCATCTTTAGCCACGGCTTCAAAACGTTTCCAACTTTCCATGGTTCCAAACAAACACCGACGTTGTAATATACTTTTGTATAGTAATCACTTTAAGCCTTTTTCATGTCATTATGGGAATACATACATCCAAGCACCTAACAAAAGTTGAGAAAAAATAATTAACAAACGTGATTACGATGTTTATAATGTTAAAATGAATCGTTATAAGAAAATCCTTGTGTAGGTCCGTACGTAAATCTCGGTGATTTTCACACCGCATATGATATAAGCAAAAAGAAAAAAAAAATGTTATTAGGAAACTAGTCTTATTATGGAACACTTGTAATAAGTAATCTAGTGCAACGAACGAGCGCTTAACAGCCACGAAACGTGGGTCCCAGATGTTCCTTCTACGTAGGACCTACACGTTTAGGCCCATTCGGTGGTCGTCAAGAAAAGCCTAAACCCACGTTCCTAACCTCCAAAAAGCAAAAGCTATCTCCTTTTGTCAATAATCAATACAACAAACTATATTTAAAGTAAAACTTTATGGATTACTGGAATCAAATCATGAATCATGACATGTATAACATTCTCACGAACAAATTATACTATAGCTGAATAACTTTATTCTTCCATTTAATTATGCCTAGTGATGTAAATCTCAGCAATTGTTCTCACTAGGTTATATTAATATACTCAAAGAGACCTATTTTATGTCCATCAAAAATATATACCAAGAGTTTTTAAAAGCTGTGTTTATGAACCCATACCCCAAATTATGATACAATAAAAGAATACCCCAAAAGAAAACAATAAAGTAAACATCTGCCCCCATCTTCATAATTTTCTTCTAATTCTTTTCTAAAGACGAATACATTCACTATTGATAGTTTTTTCTTCTTCTATATGGTCATTGCCGTGTCCGAAGCAGCCTGTCACCGATCGTTCTTATCTCGAACGTCTTCACGGCGAGGCCAACGTCGCGGATCGTAGTGTCGAGCACGTAAGGATTGTTCTCAAAAACAACTCGAGAATCATTGAAAAGGTGACGACAAGGCTCACGGCGCTGGGAGATGGAACCGTGGTAATGGAAGTAACGGATTTTGCTCTCGGCCTTGTGGTATGTTTTGCCTTGTAGATTCTGAGACATGTGAACGCCCGTCGCGAATACATTACGCGGCTGGACCGCGTATTTCCTGTCCCGCCTTAGAACCTTCTTCACGTCTCTGTATGCAAGTTTCTCAAATCCCCATTTCCTGGAACATAAAAGAAAAAATAACATCAACATTAGGGATATTCAATCTTGACTAATTAAACCAATCTGACTAGAACTAATCCTACAGAAAGGAAAAAAGTCAAAACCACTAATAACTGAAAATTAAGATTAAGAAGTAAACCGGAGCCAAAATTGGTAACAATCTGATCAACAAAATAGTGCAAACCAAGACTGGAGTCGACGCAAATCCTATTAATCATAAATTTGACACTTTATTTTTTTTCTTTTGTTAATTGGAGGAATCCTAAGTTAGCATCTTTGCAACATTACTCACTCACACACACATCTTGTGATGTGAAAAAAGAAGCAAAGACATGGACCGACATGGGAGACTATAATACGGAATGCTCAAAGACTTTTCCAGGCAAAGTGTTGACAGAATCAGATGCTTCATGCAATCATTCTTGTATATCATATTCCAAAAAGCCAATCAAAAACTTGTGATTTGATTCTAAGTCACTCAACACATGGGTTTTGGTTAACGTTCAATCATTAAACCNAGAAAAAAAAAAAAAAAAAAAAAAACAGATTCATCTAACCACGGTTTCTTGTTAGCAATCAAAATCTAGTTACTACCATTAACGTGAGATTATGAATTTTTTTTACCTGTATGTTCTTGCTGGACCATCGCCGGAGTAACAAAGCTTGCTGCTCATAGGCATCTGTTCAATAGTGAACTGAGAATATTCCTCCAAAGATTCCATAACCGACGAGATGGTGTTCTTGGGCGGCACATAGATAAACTCATCAACGTCGAAGAAGAACATCCACTTGGACATGAATCTATACCTATGCAAACAGTCATTCACCACCATGAACTGGTTATGATAATACCCATCGAACCGCTCCTGGTCCCTGATATCGTGCAGCGTCACGCGCCCGAGCTCGATCCACGGCCGTAGAACCTCGAACACTTCCCCGTGAATCCCTCCGGCGTCGTGGAGCACGAAATGCGACCGCTCGCCGAAGAATCGCAGGTGGTACGCGATCCACTCCCTCACTCGCTGCGGGCTTAGGTTCCCGTAGAGAGACGAGCCGCAGTAGAGGTAATCGTACTTTCGCTTCGTGGAATTGTAGAGATCGAAATCGACGGAGTTTGGGGATTCCGTTAGGACTGGGATCGAATCGGTGACGTTCCGGTCTGGATCTCCGGTGGTGGCGTGGAGGACGAGGTTTCCGCCGAAGTTTTCGGGATTCACGGTGGAGATTGTTTGGAAAGTGCAGTTGACGACGACGGTAGTGTAGATCCGGCCGTATCCCCAATCGGTTAGGATTTTGACACCGTCCGTCGAAATCGGGTCTTGAGTCGGGTCGAGCGGGACCCACTCGCAGCGGTAGGAAGGATGGCCGTACACGTGGAGGGGTTTCGACGATAATCCGATGACGGCGAAAGAGTTAACGCCGCCTCTGTAAGCGCTCATTGAGACGAAGTTGTAAGCAGCAGAGCCGTAACCAGTAAACGACCGTTTGATAACGCCGTTATCCAACACTCGATCTAGCTCCGTAGCCGGTTTCGTCGTCTTCTCCGGCAACTCTCCCACGGGTTTGGTGGTGGTGGTGGTGGTGGTGGTGTTAACGGGGACGGCGGAGGAGAAGCGTGAGATGCAGAAGCGAAAATCGGAAGCTGAGAGAGAGAATGACGAAGGTATGAAAGGTAAGAGAGTAGCTAAAGTGCACAGAACCAGAAACGCCATTAAAATGAGCTTGAGCTCGGCGGAGAAGTTCCATATGACTCCGACGAGAAGCTTCTTCTCCTTGTTAGGGATTTGCTCTTTCTCTTTAACCATGGCGGTTGGTCTTCTCTTCTTCGCTACTGGATCTCTCGAATCAGAGAAGAAGATGGAAGAAGAAGATGAATAGAGTCTCACTCCCAATGTCTCTCTCTTCCAATGAGTCGGCGAGTCGAGTCGCTTTCTATTCTAGTCTCTGTCTATTGTGTATATACACCTGTTATTGTTTGTCTTGTTGTTACATGCGGCTGCTTGTATAGTTATGCTTTTTATATACATTAATTTTCAGTCTTTACGCATTTTCTATGATATTTTTCAGAATAAGTTTTTTTTGTCTTTTTCTTTCTCCAACCTTTGTATCGTAGTAACAGAGAAGGGTTAACGAAAGGAACCTGTAAACGACTACTATAATTAGACAAAACACTGAATCCATCACTAGAGCGACAAAACATTCCTATGCAGGGACAGATTTTAGATAGGAGTATTTATTTTGTAAATTTTGTTATTCTATAGCTATAAAATCGAAACTAAACCAAATTTGGTATAATCTCCTCAAATAATTCTTTTTATTTTATTTCTGTATTATTTTGACTTACAGACGTCACAAAGGAAAAACCTTATAGTGAAAGTCAGGTCATAAAAAGAGTGTGTTTTCTATTATTCTATACAAAAAGTTTCCTTCTAAGTTCTATTTGTCAGAAAAATAAACAGAACACTTAAGCTATTATTGGATTACCAAATTACCAATAAAAATTAAAATGATTTCCAACAACTATTGGTTCCAATGTTTTCAGAATTATAGATGTGGAATAAAAAAAAATCCATATTGTTGAATGATAGTTAATAATGCAATTGAAGAAATAATTGTATAATTTTATATTTATACAAATTGGACTTGTGCTAAACGCCAAGTCATGTATCTATATATTAACAATAAAAATAATTTATAATACGTATTATTAGGGGCTAATAGATACCCAGCACATTATAAAAAAGAATATACAGCTTTTCTAATGATTTGTGTTGTTTTTTTTTAGATTTGTCATTTCATTTACCAATCAACCTAAATTTTGTGTAACCGGTTTAAGGTTTCTTAATGTTTTTTAGTTCGAATTTTTCATGGTGAAGAAAATGAATTTTACGACGGCTGTTTCTTAGTTCTTACGGTATTTTTTGTTTACTTTTTTTCGTTACAGCCACCATTACAGGCTTCCAACATCTGTGGGTTACGTGGAGCTCTTTGAAGTATCCACCTGTCGGTTTGCCAACGTGTCCTTTTTGATTGGCTTCTCTCCAACGTTTCGTTCCCTTTTAGCTTTTTCTTCGTTTTCCTTCTCTTTGTCTAAACAAAAGAATACTTTATCGATTTATCCGAAGCTCAGAGAAAGGTCAAAATTAGTTTATTTTCTTACATCAGAGCCTGTGCCTCCAAAGACGACGTCCCTTTGCTTTTCCATTTCTCCAAAACTCATTGTTATCCTCTTTATCCTCTTTCATTTTAGGACATTTCTCTTTTATTTACTTTTAGCTTTGTTCAGTTAACTGATTCCCTCCGTTTAGTATAAATTTCGACCGACTATCTGTGGTATGGGTTAAATTAGGTATCTACAAAACACAAAGTTACACTAAAACTTGAAAACAATATGATAGGGCCAACGGATGGCTGAAATTAGCAATAAGCCTTGACCAGAATTGGAGAAGCCCATAATGGGTTGTCCGAATGAAAGATTTTTGACGTGTATGACCGATTTAAATATTTAACATGTAGAAAACATTGGAGACATCTACAAGTTACTTGATTTTTTGGCTGTATAAAAGAAAGAAAAAGGAAAAAGGTAAACAGCTTCTAGCTTTCTCCTTAATCTCATACTAGGTGATAGCCCGCGCCCTACGCGGGATAAAATATTTGTTAATTATTTTTTGTTAAAATTATTGGTTTTTTATTTATTTTTAATAATTTTTTATTAATTAATTTCAAAAAAGAATACATAATATCATATTCCAAAACTATAATATCAATCACACTTAATAATCTATATTTAAATTGTTATTGTTTGAAAAAATTGGTAAAATTGTATATATTATTTTTAATCATTACAGTTAAATATGATATGATTGTTTTTTTTTCATTTTCTAGAAACAATAAATAAATTAGAGTTAGACCTGTGCTCTGCACGGGATGATATTTTCTGAATTAGTTATTTTAAAAAAATATTTATTTACATTAGAAAAAATCTCTAGTGATATCTTAGTTTGGTTCTTGTCATCATTTACATTGTGAGAATTTAACATTTAATTCTATAACAGTTTTTCTCTTACAAAATATTCATCAATTTTGAATGTGGATTTCGAAACACACATATGTATCAAATTTTAATATGTTTAAAATAATTTTATATTTTGATAAATACAAAATGGCATATATATTTTATATTTTTGATCAATTTTAAATAATTAAAATAATTTAACTTATATGATAAGTTATAATACTTTATTATGTTTAAAATTTGAAACTAATTTTTTTTAAATATATGATTTAATTATTCAGTTCAATTAAAAAACTAAATTAAATCAAATAAAAAAAACTTTAAAATTTGAAAACCTATTAAATCAGTTTTCTACTCATGACTGAATATTATTTGGATCTATTTTTATAATATATTTTTTAACTATTACCCCAAAATATATTCTATATGAGATTTTTAACAGTTTTAGATATTTGCCTCATTTTAAAATTTTCAAACCATATCATATACAATTTTTTTTATTATGTATTTTGATGTGATGATTTAGTTTATTTTTAAAAAGTAAAGTTAAAAAAAAAATGATAGGAGGATAACTTAATTTTAATCAATTAATATAATACAATTAAAATAAAATCTTTCATATTTTACTGATTGATTGACTAATAAATTTTGTCGCTACCAAATAAGGAAATTGAATGAAGATAATTTTAATTAATAATTAATTTTCTGATTAAATTAATAATACATATTTATTCTCTAACCAAATATGCAATGGCATATCATGTAATTATTCTAGTAAAGTTTGTCTTAATTAAAAATAATTTTGAGAGTGAACCTGGTGTTGACAAGTCAACATGGCACTCAAGTAAATAATACATGAACTAAAAGTTATTTTTTATGAATGATTGTCTTTTAATATATAAGGGATTTTGGCTAACCTAAGCTGCATGTAGACTTGTCTCACATATACTCTGTGTAGTCCACTTGATTCTTATGTAAAAAGTTTTTTTATTTATTTACTTACATGTTCTTTTAGTATAATACAAAAAACTCTGAATCGTTAGACATAAGTCTCTCTAACGGGCCTTGTGCTAGTGGTAGTTGAGGGGATAATCCTAATATGGTGCTCACAGTTCGATTTCTATTGGCTATGGGGTTTTCACATGGTCATTTCGAGCCCAGGACCATGCTAGTTCCTTTGGACACGGCGCTAGTCGTCACCCACCTACGGGATCCTGGACCTCTTCTGGTAAGGTTTAACAGCTCACGTCCAGGACCCCTTGTGACCGGATACATGGGCTATTAAAAAAAAAAGTCTCTCTAAAACATGCGATGCGTCATGTTAAGTGCAATATTGTCCTTAGTGTGAACTCGAGCTCGGAGCCTCGGATCCGTGTTGATCCTTTGCACTCCTGTCCCTGATGATTTGTAAACATGTCTTCCATGAATCTCTTTTATATCTTAATTAAGATTTCATATTATTTTATTATATATAATTAAATAATTCATCAAAATATGTTTTGGGTTGAAGAATGGCCTACGTTTTTTTGTTTTTTTGTTGAAGGGTTTGCTTGAGTAGAATTAAGAAAGTTTACAAAGGGAAAGATGAAACCACACATCTATTACAATATATAGTAACCAACCACGCACCAACACTAGAACAAGATAAGAATGCCCTACGTAGTTCGCACGATTTATAATATAATTCGTTTACTATCTCGTTTTCACTGTGGAATTATTTTAAACAACATAATATGATCAGCCTAATTGAAGAGTGTATATATATTGGTTCAATTTGTCAACTTCATTTTTGTTGAAAAACTACATTTTTAATGTTTGTATATATAATTATCGGTCGTAGTATTAACGATGAGATTATGTTAATTATCCCACGCACAAGCCATAAGGTGTATATATCGGAATTGCATGCATTTGTATCGATCTGAATCTATGACAAACACATAAAGGCAAAAAAAGGTTTGTTATGAATATTCAGATGTATCACATATTAATGGAGAATTAATATATTTGGTTAGTTTCTTGAATACTAAGAATCAAGAAAAGCCCTCACAACGTCGACGATTGGAGCCATACAGATCGGACATTTCTTACTACTCCATTGCAATTCATGAGCACATTTCAGGCACGTACACATATGTCCACACCTACAAAAAAAAAAACAAAAACAAATACTGCTTGGTTATTATCTAGGCGTTTGCTGTTGCGATTTCAAACCGCAATAGTAAACGCACGCACCTATAAAGGAGCGAGTCAACTGGCATCTCTAAGCAAACGCAACACTTGCGCTGCAATGGATCTTTCTTCGTTTCTACACGTTTTTCTGCAGATGAGCCTAAAACACTATTCATCAGTTTTTATATCTTGAAATGAAAGAACTTTAAAACGTTTAAGTTGATGATAGTAAAACTGACCAGAACGAGAAAAATCTTGAGTCACAGATTTCTGGAAGTGAAGTTGCATATCGATGCAAGATTTTACGGTATTTCGTAATTCGAGCATTTCTCGTTGCATTTGCTCCATTTGTCCCCTGAGATCACTTATCATCTGCAATTCCTGCGTCTGTTAAAGTAGAATCTCAGTTTACTTAACCGACACGTAACCTAACTTGACGGAGAAGCAGACCAAAAACAATCTGAAACTCACAGGTTGATTTGTGGGGACTGGAGGATCAGGAAGAGACAAAGAAGTCGTCGGTTCCTGATCTTTATCAATTTCTTGATCCCTGAAACTCCACGACATCATCAAAGTACCACTCCTTGCTGATGATTCGCTGCAAACGTCGCTTGTATCTTCAAGATTTGTCTTCTCTGGTTCTTCCTCTGTTTCATTATCTTCTTGGTTCCTTGGAGAACACTCTTCTTCCCATTCTTCTTCTTCTTCTTCATCTTCTTCTTCTTGATCGACTGGTACGCGTAAGTGATTTTGCACTCGATTGATCATCAAATTATCAATCTTTTGCCTCAAATCGCTCGTCAAAAACTCGGAAACTGTTCGTCTGCGCAGCAACATGAAGATTAAAATCACATTCTCAAAACATAAAAAAGTCAAGTAAATGTCCAAGTGAAAAATGTTTTAAATACCTCTCAATGAGGTTGCAAATGTCTTTTTTCTCTGATTCACCGTTGAGAACCTCGAGATACCTTTCTTTCCTTAAATCTTCCCAGTAACTTCGAGGCCTCGATATATCATTAACCCAGTCATAACTATAGTCTCCATTGTAATGATCATAATCTCCATAATCTCCATAGCCTTCTTCTTCTTCTTCTTCTACTTCGTTTTCTTCCCAAACACTGAACAGCTCTATTGCTGTTTCTTGCACATTTTCACCCTTTTCTTCCAGATCTACCTTCTTGGTTACTTCATCCTCAGATTCTTTAGCCCTCACTCTAGAGCCGTCACTTGCAGATGCTTCTTCTATAACAATTTCTCGAAAATCGTTTCTCTCAATCACTTCAGTAGACTTAGCTTCTGTATTTCGCAGAACCGACATTACTTCACCGTTTAGTGAAGAATTTATAATCTCTTTAGCCCTCTCTCGAGACCCTTGACTCGTAACTTCTTGAGGATTCATGTTTTTCACCTCAATAATCTCTGTGGACTTGGCTTCTACAAAAGCAAGATCTTCCTCTTTCTTTCTTCTTCCTTTCTCTTCAGACTCGCACTGTGTAGTTTCTTTATTAGTCTCTCTTCTATCCATCATTTCTTTGTTTCCAACTACTTTCTCCACGTTTTCCTTTGAAGTAGTGATGCTTCTCTCCGCAGTTTCGACATTAGTGATTCTTCTTGAAGCTTCTTGCAAGACTTGATTTGTTTTGGCGTTAGCTTTGCCTTCGGTTTTACCTTTACCTCTATCCATAGATTTTCTCCTATTCCTTCTCTCCTTGGAGTTCCACATATTCACCTTCTCAGCTATTCCCATCAAACTGTTTTCTTCTACACTTTCCTCCTCGATAGGCTTTTTTAAACCATTCTTGTTGTCTCTAGTTTCAATCAAATCACTTTTAGCTCTTGTCTCCTGCAAAACCTTTTCCTCTGCTTGTGCATTAACTTGTTTGGACTTAGTCTCTAAGTCTTCTTTTTTCTTTCTTCTTACTACTTCCTCTGCAAACTCACACCGCTTGATCGTTTCCTTTGAAGTAGCAATGCTTCTTTCCGCACTTTCGACATTGATGATTCTTCTTGCAGCTTCTTCCAAGACTTCATTCTTCTCAATTCTCTCAGTGCTAGCTTTGCTTTCAGCTTTACCTTTCCTCCTGTTGATTTTCTCCTCTGAGTTCCATAGATTCACTTTCTCAGCTATTCCCATCAAAGCCTTCCCTTGAACACTTTCCTCAGCAAGATCTTTCTCCTTGGTCTCTCGCTTTTCGCCTCTCCCTTCTCTACTTTCTTTCTGAATGGTTTCTCCTGCTGGTTTCTTGTTCTCTGCACTTTCACTGAAAACAGCTTTCTTCACGGTTTCCTTAGCCATAGCTTTAACGTTTGTTTCTTGCTTTTGGCCTCTCCCTTCCTCAGTTTCCTTTGCATGTTTCTTGAAGCCAATCTTGTTCTCTGTACTTTCACTCAATACAGCTTTCTTCACGGTTTCCACCGCAGAGATCACCTCTTGGATCTCCTTTATATCACTCTTCTTCTCCATTGTTTCCTGCAAAACCTTCTTCTCTGCAACCTTGGGAGCGTCTTTATCCAGACTCCGACCCCGAGAACTCGAAAAAACTCCAGTCTCAGTGTTTTCAGAGTTCGTCTTATATTTCTCCCTGCATTTCACAAACTCCATAGCTCAATATCTCCCCAGCAAGAGCAGTAACGAAACATAGAAAATCTTTTGGTACCTGAGAAGATGCATCACACCAGACCCTCGTGGAGACCGGTTTAAATCAGATCCTGCTGACGATGTTTTAGACCGATGTCCACCTTGAATCGCAATGCACCTTTCGTAGCACCGAATCCTAAGCGTCGACTAAACACAAACAAAACAGAGCAAATAAAACCCTAATTTAGCCCTAAATGTTCAAACACCAATCTTGATAAGAGATGCAATCAATAATATATATATATATACCTGAATCCGCCCGCGATGCGTGAACTTGGAGACGCAGTGTCGTTCTGATAAAGAAGCCAATTCCTTTTCTCGATCACGCGTCATCTGCACCAATAAATCCGCAAATGCTTGTCTCCCTCTTATTCTTGGGGAGCAAGCAACTTGAGGAAAACATCTCGCTTCCGTTGTCTGAATTTCTTTAGCATTTTCGTTGCTGCTGTCGTGATTAGCCGTTGTCTCTGAGTCGGTGCTTAGTTTCCGGATGATATCCATAACTCTTACTCTTTCCTTCTCTCCAGAATCACATTCCATCTTCTCTTCCAAGTCTTCTTCCTCTTCTTCTTCTTCTTCCTCTTCATTGTTTCCTTCTTCGATCGGCTGAATCAATTCAGATTCGTTGAGAGACTCCGCATTCTCTAGAACGATTGATCCGGAGGAACTCGTTCTGCTATCGATCGGGGATTGGTTTTGGTTCGGGTGCTGCGTTGTCCTCGCCTCCCATATCTGAACCAGAGAAGAAGCCGCCATGGTTTCGTTTCTCTTATCGGGTTGACCCGGATTGTTAAAATTTGGATCCGGGTCGGATCCTAGAGGAGACGATGAGGGACCTTCGTCTGTTTTCGAGAGCCGATGATCTGAGACTGAGGATTTGTTGTTGGAAGAACATTCCGGGATCGATTTGGTGGAATTATCATGGCAATTCTCACCGGAGACGACGCCGCAGTTTTCGAGAGGATCTCTGTCAAAAACTTTGAGATTCTTCTCGAAGGCGACGTGTATGTTTCGGACATTGTTGTTGTTGTTGTTCTTGTTCTTCTTCTTCGTGTTGTTGTTGTGGTCTCCTCGGATGCATCTCTCGTGAGGGCTCAATACGCAATTAAAAGTCTGGCATGAGGACATTTCAACCTCAGAGGACGCCATTTCCATCAACACCCCAAATCAAAACACACACAAATCCTATTTAATCGGATCTTTACCCTATGATTTGTCTTTTAATTTTAATGCTCTGAATTCTTATTTTTTTACCCCTTCTGGGGAAGAAGAACAGGAGCATCGAAACAGATTAAATCTCATTTGATTATGGAGATTTTTGGAACAGGAAGATGAAGTTTTTGATTAAAAGACCAGAGGAAATCGAAGAGACAAAACAGAGGAAAACGAAGAGCCCGAAACAGAGGAAGGGAGAGGGGGAAAAAAAAAAGGCTAGAAGAAAAAATAAAAGTCTTGCTGTTTTTCTCTATTCTTCTTTTTTGATTTTTTTTTAGATTTGATGTTATTTAGCAAAATAATATTACCTTTTGGAGAGAAAGAAATAATCTAAATATAGGTTATTAGATTCTTGTAGATGTAGTTGTAACTTTAAAACTTAAAAAAAAAAAAGGTTTTTTAGGGGGAAGAACAGAAGAATAGAGACAGTGTCAAAGAAAGAGGGAGAGCATAATTATGGCATTCTCTAAATGGGAGTTGACTCGCGTTTTATTGATACTGATAACATTAATTTTCTTTTTAGCTCTAATGGATTGACAAAGTTAATTAAACCTTTAAATTTATTGTTATTACATTGAATTTAAATTTTAGTGTTATCTAATCGAGTTTGAGTTATTTAAGATTAAGGAAGTTTTTAAAATTGGTATATTCAAAGAATAGAACAATTTTTTATTGGATTTTCATGTGAAACTTTTTGTTCCAACTCATTCATTAGTTAATGTAAACAAATCTGAGCCAATATCCCATAATTATGAAAATGTACATAAGATACACCACTAGCTATTTTTATAGATTTGTAATTAATATCAGATAAATTTCCATTTACTGTATATGGTAACTCAAAGGAAAAAGTTTGTAGTCTTTGACTCGTGTAATTGACTAAAACATAATAGATTTTTTTCTATATCAGTATATCATGATTATATTAGGTAGATTTACTCAAAAATATGATATTCTGATGTTTTTTTTTCTTTCTAAAATGAATAATTAAATATGGTAACTATTTTTGGTTAGTCTTTGACTAAAGTGATGTGAAAGTTAAGAAACAGATAGAAAACAAAATTAGAGTTTTTGACGCCTTGAGTCAAAGTATGTTCCAATTAAAAGTAAATTTGAAAGCAATGTAATTTCTGTTTGCACTTGGTACTTTTTATTATTGTTAGAATCGTTTTTAAGTGTTTCTTCTTTAATTTCTGTTTAAACTTACTGACATTTGTAATACTTAATGGGCTGCCTTAAACTTAAACATATATGACCTTAAGATTCATTTCTTAATATGATAAAATATTCAAACCTATTTTAAGATACGTGTCCAGTTACAGGATTATGCTTATAAATTTGAAGGATAAGTGACTAGATTTGGATCATACATTTGCATATAAATATATATATATATATATAGAATTCATTGATTTTAAACTATATAAATTTGTTTGCTTTTTAAACCATAGTATAAATTTTATGAGAGATTTTTATATATAGAAAAAAGAGTTTTTTTTTGTTGTTGTTGAACATATTCAAAAAAAAACAAATGAGAAATAGGCCATCATCTATCTCACAATCTGGGCTTTTTGGGCTCCAATCCACATAAATGCAGATGTGGATAATCATATTTTGTTATGTAGATGAAGCCCATTTGAACAAAAAAAAAATGAAAGAAAGACAACAAATCAGACACTAATGTTTGTGGGCCCAACGTGGTGCGGCTAAGTCCGAGTAGTCACTAGACCGGAGATCGGAGACTCTGTCGACTAAAAAAAAAAAAAAAAATCAACAAATTTTAGAAGATCGAAAGAAGAAACGATGCCTCTGAGTGCGACGATGGTCGGAGCTTTGCTGGGTCTCGGTACCCAGATGTACTCAAACGCTCTCCGAAAGCTCCCGTATATGCGCCGTAAGTCCACGAAATCGAAATGCAACAGCAACCCTAAATTTCTTTTCTTTTTTTTTTTTAATCCATTTCGTTGAGTCGATGATTGTTGAGAGAATTCGATTCCGATTGGGTTCCGGTTCTGATTTTTGGGTGAAATTTGGATGTTTGAGATCTGTAGATCCGTGGGAACATGTGGTGGGTATGGGACTGGGTGCTGTGTTCGCGAACCAGCTTGTGAAATGGGATGTGAAGCTTAAGGAAGATCTCGATGTCATGCTCAACAAGGCTAGAGCTGCTAATGAGCGCCGTTACTTTGGTATTTCTTCTTTTTCTTCCTTCAGCTTCTTAAATTTTGATTTGTTTTGGTTTGAGTCTGTGTTGTTGCGGGTTTGCTTGTTTGTTTTGTGGTCATTTTGAAGAAGAAGAAAGTGATTTTGGCATTGTTTGATTCATGTTTCGCAATGGAATTCATGGTGAAATCTGCAAAATTAGGCTTACATCATTTTCGTTTTTTGTGTTTTTGTTTACTCTAAGGTCGATTGATCGATTCTCTGTGCAGGCTAGCTCGTTGCAAATTCATTTAGTCAGGCATTATTACGAACGTTTAGATAATTTTGAGCAACAAAATGTTTTTGTTTAAACAAAGCTCTCAATAAGAGTGAAAAGATAGATACTTTCGATTATTTCTTTGAAATTTTAGAGTTAGATAGGCTGCAACTTGCAAGTAATATTATTGCACTGTGTGATACACCGAAACTAGATTTGAAGGGATTCACAGTTGTTACCAATATGTAGTTAACCATAGTTGTCTTATGTAGATGTATCTAGTTTTAGACTTTTCCCATGGAGGTTTCTTTTAATCGACGGAGTCGTTAGGTTTTCATTAACTCACCTTAACAATACGTTTTGACATACAAGTATGTTTAAGTTCAAGAACTTGTTTATTTTCATGTTGATCGTGAGGATCTTGCAGAATTTGGTGTATTACATTTCTTCTTTTGTTGTTGTTTGTTTCTGTTAGATTGAATAAGTTTGCATGCTTGGGCATTGACCTTTTACTTATATCACTTGGGAAATTCAGACTTTTCTTTCGTTTTTGTGGTAATGCAGATGAAGATCGGGATTAGTTATTGAGTGAACCCTTTGAAGTCTTCAGAAAAGAAAGTCTTCCTCTGAAGTCATGTCAAGTGCTTGTTTTGTTTGATCTTCCCCTGTAAAAGCTTTTCTTCTCCTTTTTCTTAGATCTGCTTCTCTTTTGCTTCGGCTCTGGAGTTCTCTTTTCATTCACCGTTTTTGGTTATGAACCTAAAGATTTGTGTTTTTCACAATCTGAAGAAATTGAATCTGTTTGTACCGGGCTAATAATTTCAAATGAAAAACCTTCTTCAACTTCATCTTCTTGTGCTAGATTGGAAAATTCCAAAAACTCAAGCTGCATAGTAAAGCAATCCACGCTTTGATTTCGTGACTTGCTAGTATTAGCCGATACATATATGCAAATGTGCAGGCGAAACAAGGAGTGTTTGTGGAACCACCACTCTCTCTACAAAGCAAATAAATACAGAATTTCAGAAAAAAAATACAACTTTGCATTTTCATGTCTCCAAAATCATTTGCAGGCATCGTCAGTCTTTTACAGCTTCTTATAACCAGCCGTTCTGTTGTTGAAGACATGGAGAAGGCTATCACATGCTTGTCTAGAAGATGGTCTCTCCTGAGGAGAAGTTTTTGTGCATTTAAGTGCAATCTCAAGCACCTGATAAGCTCCGTCTTCTTCAAATGGCAACAGCGGCTTAAGCTTCGGATCGATGAGCTTCTCTCTCGCGGAACCTGCTATCTCAAGACGTGTCTCAACCCATCTCACCATGTCCATCTCTGCGCCAAACACTGACTCCGTTGGCATTTTCCCTGTCACAATCTCCATCAACACTATCCCCATACTGTAGACATCGCTCTTCTCAGTCGCCTTCAACGAGTAAGCATACTCTACAAACAAACACAGTTTCAAATTCTTTAGAATTTTGAACAATGACTATGCAAGAAAGCTAGAGAAACTTGAGAAGAAGATGTTTTTTACCTGGAGCAATGTAACCGTAAGAGCCTGCAAACCAAGTGTTTGATTCTGTGTTGGTATCATAGTTCTCAGTTAAGACCTTAGCAAGACCGAAATCTCCTAAATGTGCTTCCATGTTGGAATCAAGAAGCACATTGCTGGATTTTATATCACGGTGAACGATTGGAGGAACACAGTCATGATGAAGATACTCTACTCCTTGAGCCAACCCCACTGCTATCCTCAATCTTGCTTCCCAGTCTAAAGCCTTCTTCTGTTTTTCGACCGCGGTTTTGTCCTCATCGTGAAACCAATCCCAAACGCTTCCGTTCTTCATGTACTCATAGATCAACAGATTCAATCCTTCTGACTTGCTGCTGCAGTAACCCATCAGCTTAACAAGATGCCTATGTCTGATTCTTCCAAGCGTCTTAACTTCTCTGCTGAAGCTCTTGTTCGACATGAGATCATCTTTCCAGAGAATCTTTTTCACAGCAACAGTCTCACCATTCTCAAGCTCAGCCTTGTAAATCTTCCCTGAGCCTCCTGATCCAATCATGAACTCCTCGCTTAAGTTATGCGTTGCTTCCATAATGTCTTCCCACCTGATATCTGACTTTGAATTAGCTCCTGTTCTAAAGAGTGGCTTGTGTGTTGCCTGTGAAGAAGAGCTTGACGATGAGTAAGCAGTGCTTCCGTCCCTCACTTTCTTGAAGAAGTCATGCCGTTGTTTGAAGAAGAGAGCGATGACAAGTATCATCAAAGCAATCGCTGCCAATGCTGAGACAGCTGATATTGTCACAACTGATTTTGCACTAAGACCCTGCTGTTGCTTGTTGTCTCTTCCAGCTCGGTTGCAGTGACTTAGAGGGCTTCCACAGAGACCTTTGTTGCCTATAAACGAATCAGCTGGCCATCTTGAGAACTGTTTCTTGAGTTTCCCTTCAAAGTTATTGAAAGAGAGATTGAGGTATCCCAAACTCTTCATATCCCCTACCGCGCCAGGTACTTCCCCGGTCAGCTGATTGTGAGACAGATCAAGTGTTTCCAGCTTGAGTAGTGTCCCGATCGTCGAAGGTATATCTCCGGTAAAGTTATTGTAGCTGAGGTCTAGAGAACTTTGAAGATCTCGAAGCTGTCCAATCTCAACCGGGATCTCTCCTGATAAGCTGTTTCTTGATAACCTAAGCTCGTAGAGCTTGCTAAGCTTGCCCATAGCTTGAGGAAGCGAGCCTGAAAACTGGTTCTTGTCAAGGTTTAGCACATTGAGAGCTCCCAAGTTACCAATCTCTTGCGGTATCGAGCCGTTAAGAGAGTTTCCATCGAGAGATAACACAAGCAGATTTGTACAGTTGAACAGCTCAGTAGGTAAAGAACCATCAAACTGATTAGAAGAAAGCTTGAGCTCTCCTAACAGTGAAAGCTTTCCGAGCCATGGAGGTATAGGCCCTGAGAGAAAATTGTTGTTGAGATCGATGTGCGTCAGCTTCTTGCACAAGACTAGCTGTAACGGAATGGTTCCCGTGAGAGAGTTGCTGGAGATATCCAAGAGAGACAGCTCGCGGATCTTGCCTAACGTCCAAGGGATTCTTCCTGTGAATTGATTGTTGCCTAACCTGAGACGATCAAGATTTGGAGAGTTTCCTAGCTGGAGAGGGATCTCATCTTCAAACCCGTTGTTGGTGACGTCGAACGAGAGGAAAGAGCTCGAACCGCACAAAGGAAGGATCGTGCCGTTGAGCTTGTTGTGAGAGAGATTGATTCGTGTGAGGTTTCTTAGATTGATAAGTGAATCAGGAAGAGTTCCTTGGAGAGAGTTGTTGTAAAGCATGAACTGTTCCAGTCCTTTCAAGAACCCAAAGGAGGAAGGAATCGATCCCGAGAGCTGATTGTCTGCCAAATCCAAGATTTTCAGTTGGTGACAGTTACCTAAAGTGGCGGGAAGGTTACCAACGAGCTCGTTCTGTCTCAGGTGAAGCAGAGTAAGCTCTTTTAACCTACCTAGTGAAGGAGGGATCTCTCCTTTGAGATGATTCCCGAAAATATCCATCATCTTCAGGTTTGTGCAGTTTCCGATCTCTTTGGGGATTTCTCCAGAGAAACGATTCTCGTAGAGAAACAGGACTTGTAATTTCTTCAGAGCGGTGATTTCGTTAGGTAACTTGCCTTCCAAGTTATTGTGGTACAGGACAAGCCATTGTAGATTGGTGAGGTTTGATATCGACGGAGATAACGTACCTTCCAAGGTGTTGTTGTGGAGATAGAGATCCGTAAGCTCGACTAGCTGGAACAGTGCTTCAGGGATTGAGCCAGAGAGCGAATTGTTCGATAAATCGAGCTGTTTCAGCGATTGACATTTGCTGATTTCCGGAGGGATTTCACCTGAGAGCTGAGTTTCAGACAGAACCAGTTGCTCCAAGTTTGTGTTGTTCGAACATATGCTCTTTGGCAAGGAACCAGAGAGATGGTTGTTTGCTAGGACCATGTCAAGAAGCTGACTCATGTTCCAGAGCTCTTCAGGTATCTCTCCGGTGAGATTATTCGCCGATAAATCAAGGGTTTGCAGATCTCTCAGATCAGCCAAAGTCTTGGGGATAGGACCTTGAAGCTGGTTTTCCATCAAGTTAAGATACTGGAGATGGCTCAGTTCACCGAGTTGACTCGGTATCTCTCCGGAGAGACTGTTGCTCGCCAAATTGAGTATCTCTAGGTTTTCGAGGCGTCCCAACTCCGCCGGTATCGTCCCGTTGAGCCTGTTCGCCGCCGCGGCGAGGACTCTGAGATCGGAGCAGTTTCCTAAATCCTCCGGAATTGTTCCTTCGAGCTGATTGTCCTGAAGTATCAAGGACTGAACATGTGTGAGCCGACCGAGTTGGCTCGGTATGGGACCGGTGAGTCTGCACGAGGCGAGGGCGAGCATCTGGAGATTGACGAGGTTCCCGAACGTCTCCGGGATGGTTCCGACGAGCTCATTGTCTCCGATTCTGAGCGAGCGGAGGTTGACGAGTGAGCCGAGCTGGCTCGGGATCTCGCCGGTGAGTTGGTTAGAAAAGAGAAACAGAGACTCCAAGGAAGAAAGGTTGGAGAGAGCAGTTGGGATGGGACCCGCAAGATTGTTGGAAGATAGATCGAGGTGGATTAGGTTGTCGAACCGGCCAAACGATGGAGAAATCGAACCGGTTAATCCTAAACCGGAGAGGTTTAGAGCAACGACGCGAAATAAACCGGTATCGTCGCATGTGACACCGGTCCAAGAGCAGAAATTGATGTTAACGGAGCTCCATTGTCGGAGAGGATCGCCTTCTCCAGAATTCGTAACGAAAGATTGCTTCACCTCGAGAAGATTCTGAATATCTTCGGTCGGACCGGATTGGCACGAAATCGAACCGAGCGAAGAACATAGGACGAACAAGACGAGAAGAAGAATGGTATGAAGAGACTGCATGTTTCTTTCTCTCGTCTTCTTCTTTGTTGTAAACATGTAATAAGAAAGCAATGGGAGTTTTACAATTATGGCTTAGAGTCTTTAAAAGGCATTATTTGATTCTTGATGCAGAGACTGATGAATGAGAAAGATGATTGGTAATCAGAACGGTGCCTAGGAACTCTCTCTCTCTGTGTCAAAATATAAATGCAGAGAGCAAAGCCTTGAAATTTAATGCGATCCCTCGAGTTTCTTTCTCTCTCTTCTGTGTTTTTTCCTTTCTCTTTCACTGTTTTATTGAGAGAGAAAGAGTAAATGAAGAGATGGGACAATGTTGGAGAGAGAGAGATATGGGAAAATGGAATGGAAAGGCTCTCGATCGTAAGTAAAAGTTTCGGCTTTTTATTAATGGCGGCAAAGGTCAACGGTCGTACAATTTTATGTCTGTACATTCTTGTGTCCGTGTAGACATGTTATTATAGTACAGTGTATGTTCGATTATAATAAAACTGTGCCTAAACAGTTTGACAAACATTGGTCTTCTTAAAAACCACATATATATAAATATTGGAGGACACATTAATTAATTATAATCATATATCAAGCTTGTCAAAGCCATTCCAATGCGTATTTTGCATTTGAAAGTTAGACAACTTATCAATTAAAGAAATAGTTTTTTTCATTATAATCTTAGCTATGCTTCTATAAACGGGTATTTTGCATTTGAAATTTAGACAACTTATCAGTTCTCACTAAAGTTGACTATAAAATTTACATGGCATATTCAAAATCTGAAATTCGTCTGAGTTTTGTTTCAGCCGTTCTATTTCATACGATTTAGCGAAATTTCGACTAATGACAGTTGACTAGAAAAAGAGATGACTAAGTTTTTTTGTTAGCTGAATATATGGAAACCGTTGGCCAAAAAAAGAACATATAGAAGGCGTAATTAGATTCATGCATCCGTGTATTATTATTTTTTTTTTTTAAAACACAGTATTATATTTTACAAATCATAAGTTTTATTTTTAGATACAGGGCTTGCAACAAAACAGAAGTTGCGATCATATCTTTTGAGTCATTCCTTCGTTTAACTGAAAATTCGCAGTATGTATCTTCTTCTTTTTTGCGCAGTATGTATCTAAGTCATTACATTTCACAAGTTTTCTCATTTCATAGAATTAATTATCTATCGAAAACATGATTACTACTCAAAAAATATTTGGAGTCTCTCAACTCTACACGATATCTCTTTTCTTCTTTCATATAATTGCCATAAGAATAAGACGCAATCATTTGGTTATATCAAAACCCAAAACTTCTTGAGAAGCGATAGTTGTTTATCTTCTGTTACTTGTCCAGAAGTTAAGCTGTTTAAGTAATTTTACTCATATAAAGGAATAATGATTTTTTTAAAAACAAAAATTTGATGATGCATGGCTTTGACCTTGGCCAAGGAAAAAGAGTGGTTGAGACAATGACTTGGTTGTAGGAACTTTTGTTCGTTTTTTTTTTTTTTTTCTTTGGTTTAGTGTGTTAGCTTCTCATCACTTCCACCTTTTCACGATAAAAGAGCAGTTGTGTTTCCATTTTTATCTTTATAATGTACATGAATATGTCATCATATGATATCATATTACTACCAAGTCAAATGAATTTCATTTTTTTTATCATCAATCTTTTTTTCATTATTACCCAAATATGCGACATGTAAAATTGTGGTACTTTTATGATTCGGTGATACTTTCCCAATATATTTTCATCAAAGTAAAGAACTAACTCGTGAATTTTGGGACAATTTCGTGTTCGTACTTTATTGTTTCCCATTCCGTTAATGTTTTCAGTTTTCATAAATAATTGGGGTTAGCTTGTAGGCATGATATTGTTGTCGTTTCGGAATCTAGCTTGAATTTAAACACTCCCTTCTAATTATGAAGAAAAATGGAACTATACATTAAGCTTAATTTACGTCATTTTCAAATATAGTTAATATATATAAATTTTGGTTGACTGTGATAATGCAAGATCGAATCAAGTTTACGTATAACAACTTGTTCGATAATTGAACGGGGAAAATTAATTAAGAATATTCTATTGAACGAGATTCTAAATCCAAAAGAACGAGACAAAGGAATTATCTTCGATCCACCAAAAAGGTCAAGATTCGTAATTAATTTATATGTTGTTTTCTGTTGTTTGGTTGATTATACGTAATGTTTGGTTATATAATAGTACTTATCTTGATCTTAAGTTCAAAGTAATTTATTAATGAATTTCATTATGCATGGCAAGAAGTGTGAAACAAAGAGAATATAATTATTAAGAACCATGTTAGTCAAAACTCAAAAGATCAAATAAGTAGCCAAAGGTATAAAATGGATTGCTTATTATTCTGTGTAACTCAAGGTAGGTTTGATTGGTTTGGACCGTAACTTTTTTTTGTTTGTTTGTTTGAAAAGAGTAGTGCTAAACAAAGAGTAGAAGAAACGCAATATGATTTGATTGATTAGTCTAATCACAAGGTTAATTAGTTTAAGTGAGACTAATCATCATGCCACTTTTACCTCACAGAATAATTAACTAGCAACATTGAGTTTTAATTTCGGCGTACAACACCCAGTTACCCTAAAACATTTCAGACTAATCATACTTAGGGACTAAAAACATGAAAATGAATACACCATTAGACCAAAAGGGTAGTGAATCAGCCAATAATTAAGGGTTAACATGAGCCTTAAACTAGTCCCACCTTATGGATTTTACTTGTAACCACCATTTTCAAGATCAGAAAAAGCCAATGCATGGTTCCAAAGCGTTTGTTGGCTAATCAAACCCATTAAAACTACTAAAAAAGAAGATGTTTTGATTGGTCTGCGATTGCGATTAAAACAAACTAACACATTTAGTCTAACTGTTCCATACAAATGCATAATAAGCATCACACTAGACAAAAAACAGACCCTTTCAATTCCATGTCTCAGTTTCTAAGCAGCTCAAAGGGAGTGAGGACCAAGTACGAATCTCAGCTCCGAAACCTGAAAGAGAAAAGATCAAATCTTGTTCCGTTCCGGATCAAAACAGTAACCGTTCTTGATAAATGTCAAGTGCCTTGATGATCTTTCCAATGAACATCTTCCTGTGCATCCTATACTTAACCGCTGTCACAAACGTTGTCCTTGCTTCTGACATTGAATCTGTAACAATAACAAAAACCAAGGGAAAGCTAAAGTATTGATCTTTATGCGATAATTACTCCTCAATGTAATATATCTTTCAATGGTTCTACAGTACCTAGCAATTTCTGGTCTTGCTCTGAAGTTGTGGGATATTCCGCAAGCATCTTTCGACATTCATCTTGCAACTCTTTAACAGCTTTCCTCTCTGCACTAGGAATTGGAGGAAGATCTATGTCTGACCAAGTAGGCAATGTTCTTGCTGCAGCTATAACAGCTCCATCAACAAAAGAATCACCTCCAGATAACTCGCCTGCCACATATAGTATCAACAAAATAAGTAACACTGTTGCTCACTTTCTCCAATAAGAGCGGAAACGAAAGAAAGTTAAACTTACTATCGTGGTAATATTCTTCAGGGAGACCGAATATATTGAAGACCGATAAAAAGGAATTCAAATGGATACGAGAGTCTCCAGAGAACGGTATAGCATCCCATGGGTTCTGCAACAGACATAAAACATTGCATAAACAAGAAAGCTTGCAAAGTAACCATATTGAATGTGTTGAGGAAAAAAACATCACCACAGATGTTGAGAAGCCGTATCTTTCCATAAGCATGTTGTTTTTCTGGCCTGGCATGTAGTTAATCGTCATCTGCAAAAACATTGTTGGATCTGAAATCTGCAACAGATAAAGCAGTGAAGTGAAGCTGAGATGCTTATGGAAGATTTGAGTCCCTTACCTCTTCGCCTTTCTTAATTGCTTGACCAGCATTTGACATAACCTCAAGCATGCGGTCTTTAGGACGCCAATGTAGGAAACAGTTTGGTTCGAACGAGTGGTTTAGCATGTCTGCAGAGAAGATGATTAAACCAATGAATATATAAGCTTCCAAGATCAATAGTGAGATTGTAAAACTTCAACGCATAAAATTATTGCTTACCAGCATAAGGAATCATCATATTTAGTTCTTGAACCAAAGCACCGACCCTAGTTTGCATACTAATGCATCGTGTTTGCGCGATGCTAACCGCCCAAACGAATCTTTCTGGATCTTCAGCAAGCCTTTTGATCTTGAGAGGCACACCTGAATGCTGAGTTGAAATAACAATTTGTCAATGAACATAACAACAGCATTGAATATGAAAAAAAATGTTAGGGTTGATGCCTCTTTACCCAATTCTTTTCCCAAAAGTCTAGGACTCGTTTCTGTTGTTGTCTAATAGTTGAAACAAGATCAGGATCTTGAAGCTCCGCAAGGTCTTCCTATAGCAAAACACACAGAAAATTTAGATATCACCAAGATCTATTTGAAAGATAAACTCTTTAACACCGAGAAGTAAATGTGATCAGTTTCAATTGATACCAATCAATCACACCTCTGTAGCTAGAAGCAAGCTGCTGCACTCATCTGAAGCAGGAAGAAAATCGCCATAGAGTCGCCAGAAATGATCTTCCCGATCAAAAGAGAATAACAGAAGACACGCTAATCTGAGATCCCAATCTATCTGTATAATCACAGAACGAAAACAATATGCAACATTTGTCAACAATGAGAGGGCCCTGAGAGAAAGATGAGAGCTTTGATATCGAATAGCACATTACCTCAGGATCAGTGGAGTTGATGATGTCGAAAATGGGATGACCAATTGGAACAACATCAGGGAAGAACATCCAAGGGTGCTTCTGTCTAATGGTTATCATCAATTCTAGAGGAATCTCCATTATCACCTGCCAAGAGGAAAAACAATCCAATGAACAAGAATCTAAAACAGAGTAAAAGTTGTAAACTTTCTAGTTAAGAAGACTGACTCTAGCACGACGACGAGGCTCAATATCCTTAGAAGCATAGACGCCAAAACCATCAGGGCCTTCTTTAAACTCAACTCCATAAGCTCTCACCCTTCGAACATAACCGATTTTGTAGAAATCCGGATCTGCTGGCTCCAGCTAAAGTGAAGACGCAAGAGAGAAACCCAAAAATCAATCTCAGAAATGCACAGAATTTTCTAAAGTTACTTCCTTTTCGAGCTCATCTCAACCCTCTACCACGAATTTTAAGGATAGATTCACAAAAATTCTACCTCAGACGAAGATGATTCCTCAGAAGCAGGAGACTGAAACAGAGGGAATGGTTGAGTCTCAAGAGAAGCGACTTTGATGGGTCGGACACCATTTTGTCTCTCTCTTGCGAAATTGCTTCTGGGTTTTGGTGCTGACACAATTCCGTTGCAGAAACCCTTTTGGCCGGACGGAGAATATGAGTACTCAGAAATTTCAGAAAAAAGATACAATACATGGAAAGATTAGTTATAGAGAGACTAAGAACCTGAGGTTTGGAGGTAAAAGTGTTGATTAGGTGATGAAGAGAGACGGAAGAAGCCATGGCTTCTCAACTGAAATAGCGCCAGTAAAGAAATGGGTTTAGGAGAGAGAGGGAGACAACATCGTTATCCTTTGTTTTCAATACATAATACAATAGTATTATAAATATCTTTATTCTCCACTAATTCGTATCAAAGAAGCTTTCATAGCTCAGTTGGTTAGAGCACCCGTTTAGTAAGCGGGAGGTCTTGAGTTCAACTCTCAATGAAAGCATTTTTGTTACTTTTTGTTTTTATTCTCTTAAATTGCAAAATGTATCCCTCAAAGGCTCAAAACTCAAAGTCAAAGCTTAGTATTTTAATAAGTTACAGAAATCATCCCAACATTTTGGAAAGTTTATTTGATCCCAAATTTGTCAATCCAATGTAGATTTTAATTTTTTTACCATGATAATATGCATAATAATACACTCTTTTTTTTATTCAAGGTAAATAATATGTACAGGACATGATCTCAAACATTTCGTTGTGCAGCAATTATGAAATGTGTTCCTGAAATCTACAAAGACAGTTTTGGTTCCTTTGGTCATAATGTTATATTAGACTGTAGAGTTGTGTGTGAAAGGCTCATCTTCTGATGGAACTTCACGAGCTCTTTGGCTCTCAAGTGGCATATACTGTGACATGATCGTCATAATCTCCGAATCCATGTACGACTGTGTGGGAAAAAAACAGCAAACGAAACACGGAACTTAGTTTGTGAGTACAAATCCTAAAAACGTTGAATTCAAGAATGGTTTTGTAGAATCAAGAAGAGTACCCTGAACCGGTATTTGTAGAATAGATAACCAGCTAAACCGGCTACTGCGACGATAGCTAGGATCAAGAGTGTTAGCCACCATGCTGTTTTGGATCCATATCTCTCTGTAATACGGTTTTAAAACAAAACAACTATCAATGTAAACATAGTTTTATATATTATGGAATTTGAGTCTTGAATCCTGATTGATAATTATTATTTTTTACCTATACAAGTATCTTGATCACTTATGTAAAGCCGGTCACCAGAACAGCTACATGTGTGTCCTCCCCATGTGTTCTTGCATCTGCAACCACTACATTGACACACTGTGCTCTCTTTACATTCGTTGATATCTGCAAGTAGAGCCAAACAGAAGACAAGATTACAGAATTGGTAGAATCGATAGAGTTAAGAGTTAAGACAAGATTACAGAATTGGTAGAATCGATTAGAAAAGACTTACCTTCACAGGTCTGACCGTCGCCATGGAAACCTTCAGGACATTTGCAGCCAGTAGACACAGAGTCCTAAGTAGTTTGTAAATAAATAACAAAGAGATTATTGAACTGAAACAAGATTCTTGAAACGAAAGGATTTGATTTGCATAATAAAAGAATCACTAAACTGAGCAAGCAGTGAAAGTTAGGCCATTTTTTGTATCAGACCAGCAACCTCCATTGTTAATAGTACACCTCGCAGGCCCATAAGCTGCAAAACTCAGTCACAAACCAGTGTAAAAATCAAGAAACCAGTCTCAACATCTGAAGGGTTATGTTTGTGTGAGGTGTGAACAACTTACGTGTACATGAAGTATACCCATCACCTTTATATTGAACACCTTTTACAACCGGACACTCGCAGATTCTTCCTCTGAATGTGTCCTGATGGTAAAACAAAAACCAATCATTATAAGAATCTCAGACACATGGTGATGCAATATAGCGATGTGATGTGACGGTTTTACTACGACATACTTTGCAAGCAGTTATGTTTGCTTTTGTATCTTGCCAGCAACCACCATTGTTTTCAAGACATTCATTAGTCTCTAGACCGGTGTTTAAGCAAATTGGAGGATCAGATGTTTCGTTGAATCCAGCGCATATCGCCTTTAGAACAGCGGTTCTCTCCAATCTCCCTTCACAATCACAATCCAATAGCAACAGAAAAATTTCGGTATCTTCAGAAACATTTCAGTATCTTGAAACATCAAAAGAAAGCAAATCTAGAAAAAACCTCGATATTGGGCGTCATTGATAACTAATGTTGGCAATATCGTAACATCTCCTCTCTCTCCTCGACCAATCTTTGAAGTTAACCATACATTACAGTTAGCAGCCAAACCTGATGAGTCCATATCCAAAATTAGGTAAAGGCACAAGAACAAACCTGAACCACTTGCTCTGTTTTCAGAACTTGGTTCTCTGTATCAGCCTCAGGATCACCCATGCATTTCTTGATCTTCTCAAGTGGTAAATCTGAGACAATTCTTGAGAATTCATAACCCAAAATAAAGAAAGAAAGAAAGATTAAAGGAAATAAAAGGCTTTTTCTTTAAAAGGACTCTTACTCAGAGACTTGATGACATTCTCAGCACACTCTATGCTATATTTCTTCTCCTTCATCGAACACCGAGCATGAAAATCAGTAACGTAATCCCACCAAACCCAACCTCGGCTACTCTCATTCGCAACTCGATGCACACAGAGCTGTCTCAGATTCTCAAACACAACATCTTTCCCTTCATACCCTTCTCTGAAATCATGCTCAGGGTCAGGAGCACAATACCTCCCACGGTTTATACACTGAGACTTACACTGTGGACTGTTTACAAACTGAAACGGACAAAACCAAGTGATGTAATGCGGCGTAAACGCGGTGAAACCGCCTTTCTCGAGTATCTGAGCATGTCCCTTAAAGTTCTTGACGAAATCCATCTGTTCATCGCACCGTGCACCGCACTCGTCGTTGCTGTTAGTCCACAGCTCGTATTCTACTCTCTGATCAGGATGAGGCACAGATTCTCTCCAGTCTAGCTTCAAGACTATGTCTTTGCCTTTCTTAAACCCTTGTCTCAAGCTATCTCCGAATGACTTCTCGATTAGTACCGATGGGATTGTTAGCTTCTCTATGAACCCATCTGCGTCTCTGCTCTCCTCTGGTGAATCCATTGTCAACAATGGCTCGTCTACATTGTCTGCCACGAGAACTGCCGCGGCTCCTGCTTGTTGCGCGTTCCATGCTTTCAAGGCAAAGTAGCAGCCTGAAACATCCATTAATGTTTAAATTTAAAGCTTAAAGCTTAAATCTGAAGGGACTTGAGAAACCAAAGTTTAAATCTTTCATCACAAAGATTAAATTTTTCAACTCAAGTCTAAATTTGCAGGACGACCCATAAATCATATTGGCTTCTACAATTTAGATGGCGGATGCAAAAGGGCGTAGAGATTAAAGTTTGAAACTTTGAACTCAAATCTAAATTTATAGCATAACCCACAAGTCAGGACAAACCGGTAATAATAAAAGTTTCGATCAAATCTTAAAACGAAGACATTTTCTTATAAAGTTTATCTTTTTACTTGTCAAATGTTTAGATATTTTTTTTACCTCCACGATCGAGAAGCAGAATAGTGGGACGAGGAAACTTGGGCTTGAAGGTTTTACCAAAAGCAGAGCAACCATCGGTTTTACTATCCGGGTAAACCACTGATCCGATTATAAACCCGCCGTAATCGGGCAAACCGAAATTCGCGATCGAGCCGTCGCGCTTCGACCTCATCTCCTCCGGATTCAGAACGCTTATGCTCTCTTTCTCAACGACGAACCTCGCGTCGACGACGACGACGACTATGGCGATGATGATGGTCAACGCCGCGAGGAGAGAGGTCAAAGCTCTCCCGTTGACTAAACCCATCTCCAGAGACAACACCAGGATTGGATTAACCGATGGGGGTCGATGATCAACTGTTTTCTCCGACTGTTTCCCGGGAAAAATGAAGGGGAGAAAAATTAAAAACAGAGCAATAGAGAAAAACCGAAGCTTTGTTATGTGTTAACTGTTTCTGATTAAAGATGGTAGCGTAAGAGTTTATATAATTAAGAAACAAAGTCGTATTTTTAATTTTAAAAAGAAGTTGATCATTAAAAAACAAACTGGAAAAGAATTGGAAAATGTTAGACTTTTGTTAGTTTATGGTTTTTTCCTATAATGGTTGATAGGAGACTCGATCAAAGCCTCGACTTTGAAGTGTTATTTGGGTTTGTTTGGTAAGCTCTAACCACAAACTGGAAAAGTATACCATTCCTATAGTCACCAATTTTTAAAAATGTATTATAAAAAAACCCCTCAACTAAAGATAAATCAGATAAAAGCCCCTTTATTACTAAA
The DNA here is from genome assembly GCA_900406535.1 of Noccaea bulbosa. Classification (NCBI taxonomy): domain Eukaryota; kingdom Viridiplantae; phylum Streptophyta; class Magnoliopsida; order Brassicales; family Brassicaceae; genus Noccaea; species Noccaea bulbosa. The sequence goes on along the minus strand of OVBJ01000151.1, from coordinate 31,650 downwards.
TTGACGATAAAATCCTATCAGATGAAAAATTGATTTTTAGTGATACACACACTTCTATTGGCGAAGAACACAGAGAGAACAAGAGCATAATATTTCTGCTATGTCTTTGTTTTTAACATTTGCAACTTCAATTGAAGTGAAGCATTACAACAAAACTCTCTCAATTCGATCGAACTCGTAATCGATTCTCTCTTCTAAAGCCGCAACAGAGAGGCTCTTAAGCAAAAACCAATAAACATTCGAATCAACGAAATCAGGGTTTAAGCAGCAAAAACCATCCGAGTTGATGCCCAAATGCCCATTCCCAATCCGTATCAGCTTCTTCAGCTACTTCGTCAACGAAAGTCGAATCCTTTCGAGCAAGCTCTCTCTTCGTCTCCGTCTTCGCTTCTCTTCTTCTGTTTCAGTTTCTCCGAAGCCATCCATGGAATCCGAGCAGCAACACGCGGAGACTCATCCATCAGATTCAGAAGCTCCAATCTCGGAGAAGATGTTCAAATCAGCTCCCAGAATGGGTTCTTACAAGTTGGGGGATTCCACTTTCTCGTCAATGATTGAGAATTGCGCCAATTCAGGTGATTTCGCGTCAGTTGAGGACCTTTTCAGTCGGATTAGGCTAGAGAACAGAATGGTTAGAGAGCGTAGCTTCACTTTTGTGTTTAGGGCTTACGAGAGAGCACATTTGCCTGAGAAAGCCGTTGAATTGTTTCATAGGATGGTGGATGAGTTTCACTGTAAACGTACAGTCAAGTCCTTTAACTCTGTGCTGACTGTGATCATAAAAGAGGGTCTTTATCGTCGAGGATTGGAGTTTCATGATTACGTTGTAAACTCCAACATGAACATGAACATTTCCCCTAACGTGTTGAGTTTTAACCTGGTCCTCAATGCTCTTTGCAAGCTGGGGCTTGTGGACAGAGCAGTCGAGGTCTTCAGGGGAATGCCTGAGAAGAAGCTTTTGCCTGATGGATATACTTATTGTACATTGATGGATGGGTTGTGTAAAGAGGGAAGGATCGATGAAGCGGTGTTACTGTTGGACGAGATGCAGAGCGAAGGCTGCTCACCGAGCCAGGTTACGTACAATGCGTTGTTAGATGGATTGTGCAAGAAAGGGGATTTGAAGAGAGTGACAAAGCTTGTGGATAACATGTTTCTTAAGGGATGTGTTCCTGACGTGAGGACTTATAATACGCTTATGAATGGTTTGTGTCTCAAGGGTAAAATGGATAAAGCTGTGAGCCTCTTGGAGAGGATGGTGTCTAGCAAGTGCATCCCAAACGATGTCACGTATGGAACACTGATTAATGGAGTGGTTAAGCATAGACGAGCAACGGATGCTGTTCGGTTGCTGGAATCTATGGAAAAAAGAGGGTTTTGCTTGAATCAGCATGTTTATTCTTCCCTTATAAGTGGGTTTTGCAAAGAGGGTAAAGCAGAGGAGGCTATGGTTCTGTGGGAGAAAATGGCGGAGAAAGGTTGTAAACCGAATGTTGTTGTGTACAGTGCTCTTGTATGTGGTTTATGCCGCGTAGGGAAACCAGAGGAAGCTAAAGAGATACTCAACGGAATGATAAGTAGCGGCTGCTTGCCCAATGAATATACTTACAGCTCTCTGATGAGAGGCTTCTTCAAAACTGGTCTTAGCGAAGAGGCGCTTCAAGTGTGGAGAGAGATGGATGAAACGAAATGTTCTCGGAACGAGTTTTGTTATAGTGTTCTCATCGATGGTCTTTGTGGGGTTGGGAGGGTTAAGGAGGCTATGATGGTTTGGTCAAAGATGCTCACTATTGGGATCAAGCCTGACACGGTGGCTTATAGTTCAATGATCAAAGGTCTTTGTGGTATCGGATCGATGGATGCTGCGTTAAGACTTTACCATGAGATGCTATGCCAAGAGGATCCGAACTCACAACCTGATGTTGTTACTTACAATATACTTCTTGATGGTTTATGTATGCAGAGAGATGTCTCTAGAGCAGTTGATCTCTTGAACTCTATGTTAGATAGAGGTTGTGATCCTGACGTTATTACGTGTAATACGTTTTTGAAAATTTTGAGTGAGAAGTCAGATTCTTGTGAAGAAAGGACGAGGTTTTTAGAGGAGCTTGTTGTGAGGCTGTTGAAGCGACAGAGAGTGTATGGAGCTTGTAAGATTGTGGAAGTGATGCTGGATAAGTATTTGACGCCAAAGGCTTCCACTTGGGCGATGATTGTTCCATTGATTTGTAGACCGAAGAAGACCAATGCTTCCATTGATAAATGCTGGAGGAACCTGTGTACTTGAACATTTTTTTTTTTTTTTGGACAACAATACTTGAACATTTTACTTGAGGATTTTTGTTGCAGATTGCACACTCTTTTTTTTTCTTTTTTTCTTCTGTATGTCATGTTTTGGAATATAATTTTTAAACGTTCGAGAGCTAAAATATTATGCAAGCATTATCTATTATCAATCAAGCATTATCTATTATCAATTTATCAGCTAATTGTTTCTTTCCGTCGCCTCTTTCAAATCATTTGAGGAAGCAAATGTTGAGTAGGAGACTCAATCAAAGCCTCGACTTTGAAATGATAAACAATTGGCATGCTCTTACCATGCAATCTTAAAGAGTTAGATTTCTATAATAACTACCAATCACAAAAAAAAAAAGAAACAACTACTAGGGCTGGGACTTCGGGTTCATGTCGGTTTTGTTCGGTTTTCTGGTCTATTACTATAAGCCCCATTCGGATTTTCCTACTTTTCCGATCATGTTCGGTTCGGTTTTTCTCGGGTTCGATCCGGATACACAAATCACACAACATTTATTAAATTTAAATAAAATATGGATAATTTTTGCAAAAATATATTTGGATATTTGGGGTATTTAAGTTATTTTGGTCCAAATTTAATTAATATATTCGTTTTCAATTGTAATTTTTTATATTTTGATTATTTCAAGATATCAAGAAAACAATTTTCACATAGTGCTACCTCGAAAGCTAATGATGAGGTTAAGAAATGAGGTCAGGAAATGTAGAGTTGTGTTTAAATCTTTTGAGTTTGTTATGTTTAAAAGCTAATAGCATACAAATGCTGGAGACATAGAAGCCAATAGATATTTGATGTGTAGACATATGTAGAGTTCAAGTGTTAAACACAACTCTACACTTTGATCTTTTTTGTTTTTTTTGAATTACCAGGAGGTTCTCGGGCAAAACTCATACATCTCTTTAGGGCAAAACTCATACATCTCTTTAGGCCCTAAACCACAGCATGTACTATTAGTTCCATTCCAAGTGGCACACTTTGATGAGTACTGAGAAAATGCAGGATAAAGATACAATAGATAGATAGACAGATCAGGTATATAGAGATTAAGAACATGAGGTCTGGTGATAAAAGTGTTATTTAGGAGTAAACAGGAAATGAAGTCATTGCTGAAATAGCGCTAAAAAAGAAATGGATTTAGGAGAGGGGAGACATCGTTATACAGTACTTCGTTTTCAAGGTTCCAACACGATAATATATATATATTAATGTAAATCATCTTTGACAAGTAAGCTTTCATAGCTCAGTTGGTTAGAGCACCCGTTTAGTAAGCGGGAGGTCTTGAGTTCAACTCTCAATGAAAGCATATTACTGTTTTTACTTAAATTGCAAAACATATCCCTCCATGCTCATACCATAGTATTTTAACAAGTTACAGAATACATACCAACACTATGGAAATTTTCTTTACACCCAATTTTGTCAATCAAATGTAGTAATTATTTATTTGACCAAGAAATACATGCATAATTCTATTTCTTTTTTTTCTTTTTATTTTTTTTTTTTTTACTTTTACAAGGTAAAATATGTGTACAGTACATGATCTCTCAAACATTTCATTGTTTGTTCCTAAAATCTACAAGACAGGTATGTTTTCTTTGGTCATGTAATAATATTTGTCCGTAGAGATAAGTGCGAGGAATGGACAAAAGTCGCAAAACCATCAAAATACAAGCTAACAATGTTTCATACATTTGAACTAAATAGGATTTTTAATTCTATACTAATGCATAGTCTGAAAGAGAACACAAATACAGATGACACTGTACATTCATGGAGTCTATGAGACAAGATTCCACATTGTATCTCAAATATTTTTCTTTCCTTTCAAAAAAAGAAAAACAATTACATTTGAGACTCTAGAAACTCCAAGATGGCTAAACCGGCTGCGCCAACATCATCATCCAACACATGTTCAGCAGGAGAATGACTTATTCCTCCACGACACCGGACAAACAACATTCCCACCTGCCGGAAAATAAAAAAATATCCCTTTTAAGTCCACAAAAACCAACAATGACGATAAGTCTTAAAATATTGCGAATCTCTTTTGAGGCCTGTGAGTAGACTCGTCTCTATCAAGCTTGAAACTCTAAACTTACCAATGCCTTACAAAGTGGTTTAGACTCGCAAAAGAAGTCTATCTAACTCACTGGTTAAATAAGGATTATGATATAAACATTCTACACTAAGATGTTTTGAGTTTCATCAAACTCAATTACCTTAGTTAAATGAGACATAGCCATAGCATCATGTCCTGCTCCGCTCATTAGCACAGGGACCTCGTCTTGGATCTCTCCTGTCATCTTCTTAAGTGCACTCTGAGCTGCTGATTTCAGCTGTAAACTCAACTGCGGGTCTGAGATTACTGCGTCTGCATCGTGCTGCAATGATGGAAGATAAACCAGGGAAAGAAGTTGGTAAGAAGAAGACATCTTTTAGATATACAAGGCAAGAAGAAGAGCTTCTTTACCTTTCGTTCAATGGAGCACAAAAGCGATCTTTTGTCACAAATCTGGTACATCCTAGTTGATAAGTCATGGAGAATAGCCTTGCGTCCTACATCATCTATCGTACGTAAATCCACAGTGAAAGTTACCTGAATTCATCTCCACGAAATCATTCAGACTTCATCCACAAGAGCAATCAAGAAAAAGAAAAAGAACAAAAAAATTAGATTAGCTTCTTTCTCTTGCCTGTCCTGGGATGACATTGCTAGCACTTGGCCACGTTGAGATTTCTCCAACAGTACACACAAGTGAATTAGCAAGGGACTCTACTGTGTCCCCGTTGCATTGACCGCCGCAAGATAAGTAATCTTTAGGGTTCTTGCAAACACTTTCCAATAGTACAATCAGCTCCGCGGCACCAGTCATAGGGTCTTGACGCAGTGACATTGGAACTGTTCCAGCATGTCCTTGAGAACCTTTCACAGTAACCTGTAGAAATTCTGTCCATTTGGGTTTCATATAGCCTTCCCAAAGATTTCAAACACAAAGTTTAGTAATGAAATATGAATACGTTACCTTGAGTCTCGTCTGTCCTGCAATTCCTTTTACTACTCCTAGAGGATAACCAACCCATTCAAGCACAGGCCCTTGCTCAATGTGAACCTACAGGAGAACATTAAGTCAATAATCACAAGACCTTGCTAAATTAGTTTGCGAGACGAATGGGGAGATCAAGTATGATTTACCTCTACATATCCCCAAACAGATGCAGGATCATACTTGAGCTGCATTAGGTTTTCCTCTGTGATGTCTATGTCATTCTCTTTGAGAGCATCTTGCACAGAAATACCACTGAGCGAATGAATATGGAAAGAGTGAGTAGGTATACTCAATCTACCTTAAGGGAGAAGAAGATAAGGGCCTCGAGAGTCAAACCTTTTATCAGAAACCTCCAACCTAGAAACTGGCATGATACCAGCAAGAGCAGCACTGCCTAGGAAAGTAGACTGAAATCTCACTCCTTCCTCATCACTAAACGCAATCACCTGATATGTTCATTTGTGAATGTATTATTTACCATTAGTTGTTTTTGTTCATCCACTTGATTGAATGGAAGGAACATAAGTGGACAAACCTCAACAGGCCGCTTTAGTTCACTCAATCTCCCATTTATATTCAGAACCTTCAATGCTGAGATTGCAGAAATTATGCCTAACGAGCCATCATATTTACCAGCATCGATTACAGTATCCTGTTTGGACAAGCAAAGACCAATTGTCAGCATTATCATCTCCTTCAAGATCACACAAAAGGTAAACAAGAAAAGGGCAAACGGAATTGTGAGTTACCATATGGGAACCAATAAGAAGAGCCTGTGTGCTTCCGTTCTTTGGATTCACTCGACCATGTACGTTTCCCATGTAATCAACCCATCTGCAACCAAACAAAAAAAAAAAAATCAAATTTTTCCATCTACCAAGAGAAAGATTTATAGATAAGTTCATAAGTTTCTAAAACTAACGTTGATAAACCGGCATCTTCCATCCATCCGCGGATAAGCGTTATTGCTCTTATGGATGCTGGACTCATAAATGTCCTCTCCAGGTGTGCAACTGCATCACTCACCTGCAAATCCATGGAGTTAAAAACAATCGGTATGTAACATCTTCAAAGAGATTATAAAATAAACTTTTAAGCTTTGTAAAATGTAAAATAAAGAAGCATCCACTTTTTAAGATAACACTAGCTGGATTCCTCCGTATAGGAAACTTAAGAATAAAAGTTTCATTAAATTGCAACAGCTAGAAAAGAGTTGTTAAAAGTATTTGATTAAATTAAGAACTTGAAAACATAAAATGAGTGAACACTAAGCAATTTAGGAATTGTTTCGTTCATGATGAATACCTCTCCGAGCTCGTGCAACCTTGCTACAGATTCGTCCCTTAGTATCGCCTGATGCAGATCCTGCTTCGTCCCTTTCGTTTCGCCGACTCCTTTTTGTTGAAAATGATTCCAAATAAAAAAATCAAATTGGTAAGAAACAGAGCAAAGAGAAATGGCGATGGCTCATCGACGTCAACAGAGCATCATCACGAATGATCGCATAACTACGGATGATTAGAGTGAAGAATTATAAACCCAGAATCACAGATTTTGAAAAAAGGTGAATCTTTTAAACGAATCGCATAAATTGACTTGTAATTGTCTTGAATCTAATGACTGAGAGAATATTCCGGAATTGAAACGTCTTCTTCTGATTAACCACAATCGGGAGCTCAAAAATCATTGTTTGTTCTCAGTATCTCACAGATTGGAAACTGATTCTGAATCGAGGAAGAGATAGAGAGAGATTTACCGAGGGATATTTGGGAAGAAGACGACGATGACGCAGAGGAAGAAGAAGAAGAAGAAGAAGACGACGATGAAGAGGAGACAGCGAGAGGAGATAACAGAGATATAACGAGGCACCAGAAGAGCACAATCGAAGGGTGGTAATGATGATTATGATGATGCTGGTGATGGTGATGGTTATGGCTATGGTTATGATGATGGAAGCTAGTGTGATAGACATGGGAGAGGGAAGGATGAGATCTTGAGGAGGAGGAGGAAGAGGAGGAGGAAGGAAGAGAAGGGTGAGGAACCGCCATGGCTGCCGCTTGGAGAGATTTTACCACGTGGAAGAAGACAGAACCACACCACTAGCTCTGAGAATGAGAGACGAAGAAGGGCTCTCTCCTTTATGCTTAGGAGAGGAGGCGGCTGGTGGGACCCGTTAGTCCAACTTGGACATCAGATGGGGCCCATTTAAAGTCATGACGTGGCAATTGTAAGTGGAATCTTGTGGAGACGGTCACATGTGAGAGGAATCATGTGCTGATGAAGACAAACAAATGTGAAATATATATTTGTTTTGTTATGAAACTAACCTTTTGTATAAAATCGAGTGATTAGGAGAAAAATTATAAACTTTACAATTTATCGTCGTATCGTTAATTTTATTTCACCAAAATATAACACAGGAAATGATGTTATTTTTATCAAGTCAAAGTAATTAGTGGAAAATGTTATATCATCTCTTAGAAAACTCTTAATATATTTTACAAAAAAAAAAAAAACTCTTAATATATGTCATGATCTAGATTAATATTTCTAACTTAAAACGGAGCGAGGAAATTTTTCTGAAAAGTGAAAACAAAATCAACTTAAATCTGAAAAGATTTATAACTCTCTATCATATGGGCATGGCACTTATATCATGAACCAAAGTATTAGAAACGAATCAGTAATTTTAAACTAGAGAATTTTAGTCAAGAATGATGTCTTCAAGCAAACAAGCTAAGTTGTATGATGAAAATAAATTTCAGAAAATTCCAAAATATAACATCGTTTCTTTAGTACTAGTTTTTATTATTAAAATGTCTAGTGATTCGTGAATCGTGATGCATTTTTCCTTTTTTACTTTTAAAGCAAAAACGGGATCCACCATATAACGAAGATTCTAGTATCTGACCACTTACTATACTTGATCGATGCACGTGACACACCCTCAATTATATGGTGTGATGCTTCATTATAATTTTTTTAAAAAATTACTAATATAAACTTGTAGAGTGATTGCACTTTAGTCTCTGTCTGACGAGATAAAGCAAAGGAGGAAATTAGGTTGAGATACACATCAAAATTATTATCCGTCTTATGTCAGTAAAGCTTATTATTATTATTTTTGACCAATAAAGCTTATTAATTGATTTGAGCATATAGTATAGTATTGCTAGTTTTGAATTGTTTATCAATTAAGATATTATATTACATGACTCATTAGACATAATCTTATTGTTTGATATGAATTGACATTTAGTTTATTTTCAGAAAGACCAGTATAACTGTATAATCCGAACGAAACGAAACTATAATTCTAGAATAAGTTTTGGTGTGTGTATGTTTTACAATATATGGATTTCTATTGATCCAATGATAATAGCATTTTTTAAGAATTAACATGCATTAATTGGTTTTTTTTGTAAACTCATCGAGATCAAAAATGCATTAAAGACCCAAATTAGTTCAATAACCATGTACATATCTGATGTCTAAACAAGTGACAAAATGTGGTCAGCAAGTTACTTTATTGTCTGGTTGTATAACTAATATTATTACATGTATCTTAATATGTGCGATAATTCTAAAATCTTAACTTTTTTTTTTTTTTGACATCAATTCTAAAATCTTAACTAGTTTTATAAAACAGAGGAAGTATTATTATCAACTTACGCCGACAGCCCAACACGTAAACTTTAAACCATTTTGTTAATTTGAATAATCTGAGTCGATACGTTAGTAAATTGTCCAACTTTTGAAGAAAAGATATAGACTATAATTTGGCCGTAATTATTGCATATCTAGTCATGCACTAAACATTCGTTAAATAATAAACTAAAAGGCCATATAATTGGCCATGAACATGTTTGTTGTTGATAGACAAATCTATTTTCAGGATACCCAACTTTTATTCGCAACCAATGCAAGTTTTTTTAACTTATTACAAAAAATAATTTCAACAGATCCTAGGTGTTAGCTTAGTTCCCCACTCACTCTAAAATACATATCTGGTACCAAAATATTTTCTTATCCACTTTCTTAATTCAAACTTGTCCTCGCCCATTTTTTCAATTAAAACATAAAAACTAACAGTTCCGCAAACATTCATTTCATTTAACTGTTACACCAATTCACCAAACCACGAACTGAACATGTAAGTCATAGCATTAGTCAAACCATCCCCGGTGATCTTAGTTGCAAGTGGGAAGAGAAACCTCATATATGCATGTTATCCATTTTCTCTTTTCCAGCTGATTAGTTGTCCAAGTTCATAATGTATATGCCTATATCAAGCTTTATCAGTGACCCTGGGGAAGAGTACAATGTCAAACTTTATTGTGTTCACCTTGTGTTTGCATAAGTCACCTTGTAGCAGTTCAGAAGTATACATTAGACTTGTGTTTGCATAAGTCAATTAAATTAATGAGAAAGGTGTTACCCCCGAAGAGAACAAAAACTAGCAAAACTGTAAAAATAACATATGGATTATAAACATAAACAACATAGAAATCTGTACTAGACAAAACCCAAAAAGTAGAAAGCAAAAAATAAATCATGTTCTTAAACCAACATAAAAAAATCACTGAAAATATTGTTTATTTAGCTGAAAAATGCTCTTTCAAACCGAAATTTTAAAATTGTTATTGAACCATGACACATAAAAACCAGCAACACATAAAAGTGACACATGGATTAAAAGCATAAACAACACAGAATATGTACTAGACAAAATTCAAAAAGTAGAGAACAAAAGGTTGTGTTTAGAAACTAAAATCACTGAAAATAATGTTTTTTTAATTGAAAAATGTTTCTTTTAAACCAAAAAATTGAAATTGTTATTTCTAGTGAAAAACTAAGTAGTGAAGTTCAAGCAACAAAAACAACATTTATTATCTATCTTTGTATTGTATGATTTTTAACGATAAAATCCTTTAACTAAAGATGGTCTAGGTAAAAACACTTGAAATAAAGCCTCAAAATTTTGTCTATTAATGTTTTAGTCCCTACGTCTAAAGTTTCGTCAAAATAAAACGTTATATTTTAAATTTATAAAGAAACATGCATTGTGTCCTAAAGGACACAATTTTCTTAAAACACAGCATGATGTTTTTGCAGTTGCCTACACATTTAAATCGACAACACCATATGAAAATACCCAAATTCGTTTATCAACCCTAAAATGACGAAAGAAAATTGGGAGTGATTGGTTGCGTTAATTAAATCAAAATTGAGAAGTCGACAACGAGATGATTAATGATACTTGGCCCAATAGAGGTGAGCCCAATTAAAGAAATCACGTAAACTCTCAAACTAGATTGCTCAGCTGAACCGAACCGGACTCGGCAAGCCAAAAATTTGAAATTTGAAGTCGGGTTTGGTCCTGAAAAATTGATTTTATTATGCTCTGTAGATTCGTGTGAGAAAAGAGGCTTCTTCATCCGAGTATGGCGTGAAAATTCGTCATCTTTCGTTTGCTAGATTCTATCTATCAGTCTCCGTCTCTGCTCCGGTTTCTTCTTAGAAAACCCTATAAACAGTTCGCTACACACGAAAGAAAAATCAAATCAAAAAGTGTTAAACCATGGAGAAGGTCTCGGCAGCTTGCGCCATGGATTGGAGCATCAAGCTCGAGAAATCTCTTCGTTCTAAAAACCCAGGTGCTTAATCCTCAATTAGATTATAGAGTAGTATGAGATAAGGAAATGGGTATTTCAAATACACTCGCTTTTCCATTATGCATTGCTTGGAAATTTTGATTCTTTAGCTTCCACTTTGTTGATGCACATTAAGCAGTAGGACTATGAATGTTAAAGTTTTGTTTTTTATCTGGTTATTATTTCAGTTAGAGCCGTTGAAACCATCTTGGAGACTGGTGAGAAGCTTGAACAGTGGAGCAAAGAACCAAAACCTTCAATTGCAGTTTACAATTTATTTGATTTGATTCCTGAAGAAGACAGACTCTTTTCCAATACGATCCTATTGAGGCTAGTTGATGCATTTTGTTTTGGAGATAAGCTCGTTAAGCTTGCTGTTGTTCGGGTTTTTATGTCTATGTTCAAGCTAAGCAGAGGAAAGAACAAGAGTGAATGCGCAACTTGGTTTCTGTCAAAGGCTAGGGTGCATAACCACTTGGAAATGATTAAGCGAGTAAAGAATGTTTATGATAAAGGTGATGCTGAGGCAAAGGCTTTGGCTTTGATTCTGTTTGGCTGTTGGAGAGATTTCGCTAGCGAGTTTGCTCCAGTACGGTACTTGGTTTTCACCAGTATGGTTTCTTCACATGATCTGGAGGTAAGAATAGTTCTTTGATTGTAGCATAAGTAATGATTATGATACAGTATCTTGGATTACCAATGTTATTCCACTTGAGCTTGGTAATGATTAGAATGGATTGTTCTTTGATAACAGAAACATTACTGTTGTAATCTATTTTCTGCTTGCAGGTAAGATCATCTCTCTTTGCTGCAGCTTGCTTTTGTGAAGTAGCAGATGACTTTGCGTTGGTTGTTTTGGGGATGTTAAATGACATGGTGAAGTTCCCGGGATTAATGCCAAAGACCAGGTTAGCTGCTGTGCGAGTTTTTGCAAAAATGGGATGCTCACATGCAATTGCTAATAGAGCATTCAAGGTTCTCTGACTAATTCTCATTCCAATCTGCTTCTATTGCTCAAAACATTTTCATGTATAGTATGCCGTCAAGAATTTTCTGGTAAAGAAAAGACTAGCGGAAACCGGAATTTGAGTTCGACTTTGTTACCATCTTGAGATTTCAAACTGTTGTAGATTGGAGTATCTATTCTCGTGATGAAATTTTGCCATATCATAGTGAAATAGTTGAACCATCTTTGTTAAACTTCTGTCAACCATCATGCTATTGCAGATCTGTATGAAGTTAATGTTGGAGTCCTCAAACGAGGACAGTTTGGTGCCATTCCTGGTTTCCCTGACAAAGCTTGCTTCAAGTTCTACTCACCTTACTTCTGAACTGGTATGTTCTTTTTTTCGCTTTTTTTTTTTTCCTACACAGATCTTCATGATTAAAAGCCTTACGCTCAATATGTTGGCCTCTTGTGAAAATAAACTTTATAACTAAAAAGATGAAACTTTCTTATTAGATCAACAAGATACTTATAGTCTTCTTCTCCTATCTCTTATCCCTGACACTCTTTTTCTGAGCGTTTGAGCTGGATGGTTGATGGAAAGTGAAAATAGTTCATCATTTTTTCTTGGTTCTATAGAAAAGGAATCTAACCCTTATCGTATGTGGGTGCAGGCAGAGGTTATCATCCCATTTTTGGGTGAAGATAAGACCTCTCATGTTCGAGCTGCGGTACTAAGATGTCTCCACTTTCTCATTAGAAGAGGAATGTGCTTCTCTCTTGTCCATGAAAGCCAAACTGCAAAATTTTCCAGCTTACTAAACCAAGCAGAGCTCTCACCAGATATGCAACTTGAAGCTCTTCAAATTTTTCAAAAGGTGATTAATAAGACGGATTATTTTATTTCTCTGTCTCAAGTGGAAGATGCTTACTTATCTTTAATGTGAATGCAGATACTTATCTACAAACTATGTGTGGCTGATGCATCTGAATTTCATCAGCTCGTAGCTATTGTTGAGAATGCATCTCATATTCAGATCTTCTCAAGCGGTTATTTAGCTATCAGTATTTTGGTGGATATATGGAAACAAATAGTCCGGACAGCAGAAATAAGATCAATTGAGGTTTCTTCTACGTCTCTGCCGCTGCATATCGTCGTGTTAATCATGGACAGGGTCACCTTGTTGGGAAAATTATGTTCAGATCCTTTTCAGGTTGACTATGAACTAGTTGCTGAGTTTCAGAAACTCTTCAATCTTCTCCTACTGTTAGTTGGATATCATTCTGAAATGAGGCTGCTAGTTCTTGACAAAGTCAAGTTATTCCTAGAGTATATTGTAAACTTAACTGATGGCTTAAGAAAAACAGATGGAGCTCATGAACTGCTGCTTGGTGTTATCAATTATAAAGGCAAAAGAGGGTCGGTCGTGAGGTCAGAGCTTATAGCATCGATACACAAGTTCCTGATAGTGCTCTTGGAGAATCTGGAGGGTGATGGATCTGTGTTATCTCAAGTTTATGAAAAAGTGAAGCTTCTAACTGAGCGTGTACGTTCATGCAGCTTCTTCGATTGCCACACACAAATGATATTCACTCTGCTATTACATTCTCCAATTCTTTGGGGATCCCCTGTGAGTGATGGTGCAGATGGAAATTCATGCGTTTCACATGTTACTGATATAGTTAACTACGGAATTGTCTCTCTAGAATGTTCGAATCAGATTTTAACTGAGAGAAACTACTGGCCTGCTTACAGAGCTGGGGTTTACGCAGCACGTTTGGGTGCATGGGTCACATCTGCATTGATTTTTGACCAGCTTAAGACCAATGTCCAGTCAGATATCAACTGTTGTTGGTTAAAGTCATTAACCTATTTATCTCATGCTGAAGGGGAATTCCAACTGCTTCTCATGCCAAGTGATAGTTTCAAGTTAGTCAACTGGTTGAGAAGTAACAGTTATTTGCCAGACCTCTCCAAAGATGCATCAGGAGAGTTTGCCCACTGCGTAGCTCTTCGTGAAGCATCTATGAATTTGCAATCGTCTCTGGGAATGTTGGGGAATATTATATCATCGAGTGAAGTTTTCTGTTTCCAGAGGTGGTTCTTGGTTCTAAAGACTCGGGTACTGCAAACTGTGATTGATCTTGTTGAACACCTCGGGCTGCTTAACCAAGATATCTGCAACAAGAAGCAGGTAGAGGAAAAGATCTTGACTGGTTGCGATTCTCTGCAACAGCTTCCTCGAATTGCGATTCAGCTACAAAAGCTGGCGAAGGAATTTGATATGTTAGCGACGTGTTTTATCGACATAGACGATAGCAGCTCTAGCGTTATTGCAACTCTTTCACTGAGCTGTTCAGTTCTTGCTTTTGCTTCTGGAAGTGTTATTTTCCTTCCAGGCTTTTCTTTTCATGAAACTTTGGCTCCTTTCACTTCACAAAGTGGTGTATGCTCGAGGCTTGTACAAGATTTAGTTGTACGGCTGTGGAAAGTAGACCCTGAAATCTGTGAAAAGCTTAGCATACTCCTCGTGAAGGAAAACGAATCATTGAACTGTTTCCACCTGCAACCTAGGAATCAGGTGTTGAGAGTCTGTGGCAAGGTGAAGATGCTGCTCTCTATTTGCAGAGATGCTCTTTCATCAATTTATGGATTCCAGAATCAGACAAATTCAACGCCCGAAGAGGACATGACGTCTCTGATTACTAAAAGTTGCAGGAATCTACTTTCTAAAGGAATTATGAAATGGATGCAGATTCCTTTTGGCATCCCAAAGTATTTCTTCAACATAAGGTATTCTCGTAGTGCTAAATTATAGATAGTTCTATTGTAAAATGTATTATCCATTGTCTTGATCACCAAATGAGGAAACGAGTGAACTCACAGATCGATTGGCTTTTGTGCTGCTTAGTGAGTTAAGGATTTTCTTTACTGTATTTTCTCCGCTAATATGTTTTTATTGGACTTCAATTTCAGGCCATGTGTTGGTGCGGAGCTATTTGCTCTTAGTTCAGACAACAGCACGAGTACTCCTGATACAATTTCAGTGGAACATGGGTTTCAACTGTCACTGGATCTTTGTCTTCAGTTGAAAAACATTCAGCAACCGAGAGTCCCTGTTCGACTAACCAAACTGTATTGCCTCCTCTATTCCAAACTAGCTTATCACACCTCAACTCAACACAGCGAAACCAATAGAAACCAAAAGTGTTGTTATTCCCCTTGGAGAGATGAAGATTTGGTAGAAATGAGTAACAAGCTGTTTAATCATGCTGTAAAATCTGGTAAGAAGCCGGGAGTGTCAGGTCGATTTGATCGGAACCACAGTGGTGTTTCTACGGTTGTGCAGTTGGAACCAAATGAGAGGGGACAAGGGTTTTCGAGCTGCTTGCTAGACGTTTCACGGTTTCCGGTTGGTTCATATCAAATAAAATGGCTAAGCTGTTGCATTGATCAACATGGTTCTTACTGGAATCTTCTACCTCTTAATGGCAAACCTGTGTTCACTGTCAAGAAATCTTCATGACTATAATCTAATGCCAAATGTCTCGCAGATCCTCCTTGTTTTGATCCAAAGATTAAAGGTCCAATTGGAGGAGGGAGGGAGCAGTATAAGAGTTGAGACACAGAGATTGCTTGCTTTAGAAGAGTAAGCCTAATCTCGAGATTTGCAGCTATGCGAGCTTTAAGTAACCAATTGGAATCGATATCGGGTGCAGCACGTAAGAGACATCTAAGGACACTAAAGACGCAAATGTTTCCTCATCAAGAAGTTAGGGAACGAAACAGTGATCTAAAAAATTTATAGTCAGTTTGCTATTAACGCCATTTCCGGATAAACAAATTTTGTTTTATCTTAATTATGTTATGTAATTCTGATTGTGTACTGCTGTGATCCATGATGATAAATTTTAAGTGGTAGATGATTAGATATTTTTGTTTGATTAATAACATGGGGTCCGGGTAAAAGCTAATTTCAATTATATCCCACCTAACACCATAGTTAGCTAGACATCTACCAATTCTATCCTAAATTCAATTTAGTGATGTTTGTGTTTGAAGTGTTGTTAGGGAATACATGAAAAGTGAATGCCTACGGAGATACGTAAATCGGTGTTTAAAAACTATGATTAGGTAAGAAAAAACAACTCAAACACAACAAAGAACTGGATTAGGACTCGTGATAGTGCAGTCTCTGGTACGATTAATGAGAGGGAACTTGTTCTATCTAATTTAATGTTCAAGAAAATCCAGCAGATCGTCCAACGTTGCCGGCGATCATCTTGATGCTCACTAGTATCACAACCTTTCTACCTGTTCCTCGAGCGCCCGGGATGGCCAATTTATGTCCTCTTTGAAGAATTAGTCTATGGCCATAGATCCTAGATATGATCATTCGAATAGGCATTAATATTACAAGATATTACCATACATATCATCATACTAACATCACAAGTGCCACACCAAGTCTTAATCAAAACAAAACATACATCATAAGGAGATAGACAAACTTCTTCAAGCATGATAAGATTATGTTGGGACGATTTTGCAGGAAACGGAGTAGATCTTGTAATATTAATGCTAAATTGACGTGATAACCATAAATCTCAGAGTCTCCAGTGAGAACACTACACATATGAAAGCAGAAGAGTTACATAAAAAGTCAGGGAATCAAAGTTAAAGTGGCGGAATGGGGAGCATTTGAATCATGTCTTGGAGAGAGTACTTTTGGGTTTTCACTTGAGAGTGTAGTTTGAGAAACGAATTATAAAGTCCGAGTTAGCTTTGATTGGCATTGGCATGGATGGTATTGATTCCAGAAGAAGATTCCTACAAGGGGAAAAAGCAACAGTTGCTAGGCACTTGTCATTCTCTAATGTCCACCAATGATGCCATAGTGGAAAACAAGCTGTGAGATTTAATCAGTGACTGGCTTTAGTATTCTGAAGTAGTATTCTAACATGGTGTTTTCAATTCAAGATATTAATATGGCAACTAAAACAACATTATCACAATAATTAGCTAATAATGAACGCTTTGTATTAAAGGCAAATTAAGTTGTGTTGGTGACCAAAATTTAGTATTTGAAAATAAGCCAGTCAAAAGATAAAGGAGATCCATGTTATTTTTCAGTTCAAAGTTCTAATTATATTTCTATAAAATCAATATATTTGTATAAAATGTTTTCCAACATGGCATTAAGTTTTTCAATAACTAAATGATAAACTCTATCAATATATTATAAAATTTTAATTCAGAAAAAAACAACCTGGGAAAAATAGAGAATAAAGAATAATATAAGTATATTATAATCATAAAATTGGAAAAACATAAGCAAACCATTACAAACATATTACAAAGAGTGGCAAAATAGAGATTAATACAAAGTCTCTACAAACTAAATCAAAAAAAAAAAAAATTCCGGTCAATGAAAAACATTTTAAAGGAAAGTAATTGAGTTAGTCAAAGTGAAATGTGCATTGAATTTAATTTCATTTACTGGGAAAAATCAAAAAATCAAAGAGACTTATTTAGTTGGCATATGAAGTTTTTTGACAGGACTACTAAACCCAAGGGAAGAAAAAAACCAGATTTAAAAGAAATGAACTTTTAGACAACAACATCAAAAATCACTTGCTTCAAAAATGAAAGTATCTTTGTAAATTAAAGAGCAAGAAGCCAAACATAAGTTTCGCGTAAGTTGTCACTTGTCACTCTGCATTAAGCATTTTTTTTTTTTGACTCAAGCATTATAGTTTTGTTTGATTTTAAGGATTTTTTGTGAATATAATATCTAGAATTAGGATTTGAGATCAGATTTTGTTTTTTTCCGGGTTAAAATAGATCTGATGAATTGTTTTACCTCTTGTATCATTTATACTGGCACCACAAATATGTGGCTATTTTCTTTCTAATGAGGTAGACATTATTAGTTGGAAAACAATCAATGCACATTAAATTTTGAGTTCTACTTTCAAATCTTTGTTTTGCATAATAATTTTCAGATATTTATGAACTTTATTTTGCTTAAGACAAAAATCTCGCCCTCATTTAATTTTATTACATTACTAATTAACACATTTTGTAACAAGCTAGAACAAATTTTAATATAGACGAAAATGTTACCGTATGTAATAACCGTTGAGTTTTGGTTTGCAATAAATTAACTTCGTGTAACCTACTTACTTTGCATCCATTTTCTTATGTTTTGATTGCAAATTGATTATTTTGAATTAACCTTTAGATACATATAAATATGTGGCTTAATTAGGGGGACCTGTTTGTTTTACCTAACATGAATCTAGACTAAAATTTTCAATTTTGCTATGAGAATAAAAGGCCAAATTCATATTTCTGGTGAGTAATCACAACATGTCATTGTAATTTGAATAAACTCTTCTCTAAATTTAAAATTTATAGTATGACGCCTTTTACATTTTCGAACAGAGAAACCTTAAAAGTATATTTATATAAATACGTGTTTTCTGTCTTTGTAGATACATTACACATCTGTGTCCTTTTGAATCTATATTTTTAAGGATTTTGATTAGAAATTAAAAGTGTATATCTTTTCTTTCTTGTATCTTTGTTTTGTATACCCTGCCCGATTTAGTTGATTTGCAATATCCATCCTTCTTTATAAAACTTTTGTTGCCTTATGTAGTAACAGAAAATACATATACTAATCTTCCGTTTGGCTCTGTTTCACATCCTCAGGGCTCAAAGACAACCCCATCGGAATCTCACAGCAAAACTCATAATCAAGATCAACTAGAGGTAACGACGTTTTACTGATTTTTTTTTTTTTTTTGGGTTTGATTATGTTACATTTATCCATTTTATATTTAATTGGAGGGGTGAGTATGTTATTGTGCTAATTTCATAACTAAAAATAAAACCGGATGTCTTAAATTCTTCTTTTCATGAAGAAGGTGTAAATGCAGATGACCCAAAAACTAAAATATCTAAGAGGTGTATTGAACTTAGGATTTAGAGTGATTTAGGGTGATTTGATTTTTAGAGATTTTTTAGATAATTTTGTGTGAATCATAGAATTTTGAGTGATTTAGTTAAAATATTATAAAATTCCATTTGATTTGAAATCTCTTATTTTTAACAAGTAAATCTCCTCAAATCACTCTAAAATCAAATATTTCTTTTAAAATCCACTTCTAAAAATATTTCCAATAACAGTGGATTTAAAAGTGGATTTTAAAATCACAAATTCAATGACACTGAATTTTAAAAGGGTTTTTAAAATTCAAGTTTGTATAACACTGAATTTGTCATTTTAATACAAATCACCTTAAATCACTCCAAATCTCTCTTTCAATACACCCCCTAGTTTCATCCTTCATATATAGTTTTAAAAGCATTAATTATCAACATTATAAGTTAAAAGCACCGATTTCATACATGTATATAATTACCTTTTTCAATTAATACTTAGTTAATTTTCTTACGATTTTATACAATTCTTAAGCAAATGAATAAATTTCAAATCTATTTTTTCTTAAGAAATTCAATTTAAAAAACGGAAAAAAGAAGAAGAGGAGTGAATGAATATATCTCTCTTTAGTTGGAAGAAAAATTCAAAGAAAGAGGAAAAAACTCTACCAAAAACCTATCCACCACTCAAACCTCCCCAACCAAAACCCCATGACTTGGTCTACCCTTTTACATTAAAAAAATCTAATCTCATAATGCATGAATCTATACTTTTATACACTTTTGTGGATCTTTTTCCTTTTGCAGCGAACTAACTAGTAACCAGCGTATCTATCTCTTACTTCTACGGTTCTACCTATATAAGAAAATCAAATCACGTAAAAACGTCACAAAATGTCTTATTTTATTTTTCTAAGAGAGCTATAGTTTCATGGTAAGTCATAAGATAAAATTTAGTATTTAGAAAAGGGTAGAGTTTCGAGATTATGAACAAATAAAACGGTATTGCGTAAACCGGTAGAATAGAGAGGAAAAAGGGGATTAAAGATGTAAAAGAGTGCAAAATGTGTGACTCCCATTAGAAAAGACAAAAGTTTGTATAATGTTTCATTGGTAACCTTAGTTAGGCCTTTCTCTTTCCATGTGGTAACAACATACATATATATATAAATGTCTCACAATCCATTGCCTTTAGCCATCCTCTTATTTGGCTCATCGGATTATTATAGGAGGATACCATGGAGATAAGGAAACCTCAAGTGGCCATGCCGGTTTTGTTGGCGATAATGACTCTAATGGCGAGTCAAGTGGTCTTCGCCGGTAAATTCCCAGACTCAATGGCACTTCATGACCGGCAAATGGCGGAAATGCAAGCCCTTAAAGCTTCATTGGTTCGCCGAAATCTACCGGCTTTGGTATCTCCTCCTCCTACCCCTCCTCAGGTAACTAACTATATAGCCTTCTCGATCACAATGATCATATAGTCTATGTATGGTTGAGTTTATAGTTTCCTTTGGTTTGATTAGATGAAAATGATACATGATACAAATGATGCAATATATGGTGTAGGCAGTACCTGGTCCACGCGTGTATAAAGTGATATCATATGGTGCCGATCCCACAGGGAAATCGGATAGCACGGATGCGATATTAAAAGCTATGCAAGAAGCGTTTGATGGTCCAGAGCATGGAGTTTTGATTGCAGGTATAAATGATCTTGGAGGAGCAAGACTCGATCTTGAAGGTGGTAGCTACTTAATAAGCCGTCCTCTCCGGTTTCCCTCAGCCGGCGTCGGAAATCTCCTCGTAAGTATCTCTTATTTTGCGATCTCAGATTTTGTCAAACTATATTTTAAAATTGTTAGTTGCATGTTTACAAATAGAGTTAGATTTCTTCGGTACGTGCGAATTACTTATATATCGACAAAGTCATGCTCAAATAAATATATTCTTCAGGGTCCGTTTATGTGCCGTCATATGACACTGCAACCATATGTTTTAAATAAATATTTTAAGACATGAAATTCTTAGTAGAACCTTAGTTTAAACGTCAAACTTGATTAAATCTGCTCTTAGGTTGGTGAACCAAACGAAAATTAGTTCAATGATCATTAATTTTCATTCACGAGAATAGAATGATTCATTTCTTTTTATGCATGTTTCTCTCATAATTTCAAACATTATGACCCTTTTATAACTCCCCAACAATAACTTTTTTTTCTGTTTCAATTTTTTTTTTTTTTTTTTAAATGAGATTTACTTCCTTTTACCGTATTACTATTCCTTTGCATTTTATAAAAGTTTCCATCAAAGCTACAACTTTCAACGCTTTGCATATGTACTTCCATTTCTACAATATAAAGGAAGAAATTAACTTTGGAAATATATTTGTGTGATAAAAATCCATATAGTCTCGTTAATTACATTGTTAATTTTGTACTTATTTTTAAAAGTATATTATAAGATCATATAATTGTGCCAGTTATACGTCATCGCCATTTTGAATTACGTATGAAAATTCCTCTCGTTCCTCGGTCTCTTTCTCTTATTACATATTTTCTAATAATTTCGTTCTTGTGCATATATTTTCTGACTAATTTAAACCGATGGAACTTTCTATTTCTTGACTTGTGTGACACGTCAGATCAGCGGAGGAACATTAAGGGCATCAGATGATTTTCCGGTCGATAAGTACCTAATCGAACTCAAAGACGAGACGTCAAAGTTACAATACATCTTCGAATACATAACTTTCAGAGATCTTCTCATCGACTGCAACTACCGCGGAGGAGCAATCGCCGTCATCAATTCTCTCCGGACAAGCATAGACAACTGTTACATCACACGATTCGGAAACACCAACGGGATTCTTGTTCAAAGTGGACACGAGACTTACATTCGAAACACGTTTCTTGGTCAACACATAACAGCCGGCGGAGACAGAGGAGAGAGAAACTTCTCCGGAACCGCAGTGAATCTGATGGGTAACGATAACGCCGTCACGGACACCGTCATCTTCTCCGCCGCGATTGGGGTGATGATATCAGGACAGGCAAACTTATTGTCTGGTGTGCACTGCTATAACAAAGCAACGGGTTTTGGAGGAACCGGGATTTATTTGAAATTGCCCGGTTTGACTCAGAACAGGATTGTGAATTCTTACTTGGATTACACCGGTATCATCGCGGAAGACCCGGTTCAGCTACAGATTTCTGGTACATTTTTCTTGGGCGATGCGTTTATTTTGTTGAAATCGATATCCGGTGTGGTTAAAGGGGTTAATATCGTCGACAATATGTTTTCCGGGTCGGGTAATGGGATCCCGATTGTGCAATTGGATCAGTCGAGTAAGGCGTTCGGTGACGTTGACCAAGTGGTGGTCGACCGGAACAGTGTGAACGGAATGGCGTCGAGATCGACGGTGGCTAAAGGATCGGTCGGTGGAAACGGGACGTCTTGGACCGTTGATTTTAACCCGGTTTTGCTGTTCCCGAATTTAATCAAGCACGTGCAGTACACGCTCGTAGCTGACGGGTTTCCTGTTCACGCGCTAAGGAACGTTTCGGGTAATCGAGTGATCGTAGAGACAAATGCTCCTGTTACTGCAACAGTTTATGTAACAGTCGATCAGTGATTTTTTAAATATCGTGTTTTTGCCGTAATAATGGTTTAATAATTATACTAAAATTATACAGTAGTATATTTGAGTATTTTTGTAAAATTTTCCTATCAGGAAATATAAAAAAAAAAAAAAACTTGGAAATTGTGAATACGGTTGAAGAGTTGTTGGCAGATATTTACTCACTAGTTTCGCTGAGATGAAATTCAATGCAGTGACTATAACTCTGAAATTATGTTTTTGACCAAATAACTCTCTCTATATATGCTCTACTTTTCTTCACATTAGAACGATAGAATCAAATAAAGCAGCCTAATGTGATTTAATTGGTATTCTATAAAGTCGGCAACGAAAGAATGAAGATCTTTAAGGGAGAGTTCGAGGCTCTACATTTTTTTAATGGAAAACTTATATTAGATGTTCCAAGTCTTCGACATAAGTTAAATACTTTGTTTACAGAGAAAGTAGGTGAAAAAAATAAAAGTATAATTATTGTTTTTTATGAGTGATGAATAATATTGGAAGAAAGCAAACTTTATGACGAATAAAGTCTAAAGATGGTTTGGTTGTAAACAAAGTCTCATTTATACAAATCATTTATTTTCTCACAAGAAACCACAGAACATGAAATCTGCATAATAAAATTGCAGAACCACATAATTTAACCCAAGTTTAAACCTTAAAATGACATATATATCCTTTTGATTTTTTTTTTTTTTCAAATGATAGATCGATGGAATAATAAAACATAAATTACGAAAAAACATTTGATTATAAAAAATAAAATTAAAATCATTTTGCTATTCGGCCGGTTATCAAACAAAAAATTTAGAAGTTTATGATCTTCAGGCTTCAGCTGCCTACCAATATGCGTCAGAGACTCAGAGTCATGCTTTGAACTTTCGTTTCTGGTCTTTTCACAGTTCCTTACGAATAAAGCAAAACACCTAAAGTGTTTCCGTTTAATAAGTCGGAATTCGAGCTATCTAATTGGAATAATAAAGCAAAAAACAAACAACATAAATTATGCCCTTTAATACACACCCACGCTCGTACGCCTCATATGTGCCTGCATCTCTCTCACTCACTCTCTCTCTCTAAAAGAAGACAAAAATAAAAGAAAAACCATATGAGACTCGATTGCTTCGTCTGCTTGGTACTGTTTCTCATCACAATTTCAGTTGAATTTAAAGAGACATTATCCTTAAGAAGAGACATGACAAAGCTTCTTGAATTCCAAGAGAAGGTCCAAGAAAGACTCGCAACCACTCCCACTCTCCCACCATTGTCTTCTCCTTCTTCTGACTCTCCCAAAATGGTCAGGATTCCTTTCTTCTATTCAGTTTCTTACATATACTCACGCACGTGTGCGTAACTTGCGAGCGTGCGAGTTTGGGTTTTGTGCAGGTGGGGAAGGTGATATACCCCATTGGCTACGGAGCTGACCCGACAGGTGTACAAGACAGCAGTGACGCAATACTTGAAGCTTTAACCGATGCTTTTCAGTTACAAACTGGGCTTGAGATGCTTCCACGTGTCGCCGATCTAGGTGGTCTAGTTATTGATCTCCAAGGTGGCAGTTACAAGATCGGAAAACCTCTCCGGTTCCCTTCCTCCGGCG
Organism: Noccaea bulbosa; assembly: GCA_900406535.1. Taxonomy (NCBI): domain Eukaryota; kingdom Viridiplantae; phylum Streptophyta; class Magnoliopsida; order Brassicales; family Brassicaceae; genus Noccaea; species Noccaea bulbosa. The sequence goes on along the minus strand of OVBJ01000151.1, from coordinate 7,497 downwards.
GCGGAAATCTCGTGGTCAGTCCCTTTGATTAAATCATTGTTCCAAAAATTGGATTTTGTTTTTGCTTAATTAGTTGCAAAAAGTTTGAATTTTTACTCTTTCTTGGTATTAATTCAGGTGAAAGGCGGGACTTTCCGGGCATCAGAAGTGTTTCCAGGTGATCGGCATTTGATCGAGCTTGTACCATCAAACTCCGTGAAACCAACGGAAACATCGCCGGATGATTCTTTCTCCGATCAGAAAGACCAGGACTCCGGGATCTTCTACGAGGATGTGACATTCAAAGACGTTCTCTTCGACTCAAGCTTCAGAGGCGGAGGCATTCTAGTAATCGACTCAGCTCGCATCCGTATAACCAATTGCTACTTCCTCCACTTCACAACGCAAGGGATCAAAGTCCAAGGAGGTCACGAGACATACATCTCAAACTCCTTCTTGGGGCAACACTCAACGGTAGGCGGAGACAAACAAGAACGAGACTTCTCCGGGACAGGAATCGACATCTCGAGCAACGACAACGCCATTACCGACGTGGTGATCTTCTCGGCTGGCATCGGAATCTCTTTGAACGGCGGTGCAAACATGGTCACGGGAGTGCATTGCTACAACAAAGCCACGTGGTTTGGTGGAATCGGGATTCTAGTGAAATCTCATTTGACGAGGATAGATAACTGTTACCTTGATTACACAGGCGTAGTCATTGAAGATCCTGTTCACGTTCACGTCACAAACGCTCTCTTCTTGGGAGACGCTAACATCGTGTTGAGATCGGTGAACGGGAAGATTTCAGGGGTAAACATCGTAAACAACATGTTTAGCGGTACACCGAAGAGCAACTTCCCGATCGTTAAGATAGAAGGAGAGTTTCGTGAGATTGATCAAGTCGTGATTGACGACAACAACGCGGAAGGGATGGCACTCAAATCAACGACAGGGAAGTCTAAGGTTTCAGCTAACGGGACGAGATGGGTCGTTGATTTTTCCTCTGTTTTGGTATTCCCAAACCGGATCAACCATTACCAGCATTCGTTTTTGGCTCAGTCCGGTCAGATTCCAGCGAGTGCTGTGACAAATGTTTCCAACAATGTGGTGGTTGTAGAAACCGATAGAGCTGTAACTGGAACTGTGTCGGTAATTGTTTATCAGTGAAACAACGTTGTTCATATTTGTGACTCATTATTCTCTCAATAATCATATACATATAAAGTGACCCGGTCTATGCAAGTTTGGTGAACTTGAAGCTAACAACTAGTACCAGCAATCAGCGACCTCATTATTGGCCACTTCTTCTGGCACCTGGAGCTTCTCAGGAGGACCACAAGTCCTCGGTTGTTGTTGGAAATCGCGCTTCCCGGGTTTCGCAATGTCTATATAAATAGTCCTGCCATTGTACATCTGCAACATGAATGGGAACATTTTTGGTTTAATTTCGATGCAGAAATATCTAAACTTGTTTTATTCCAAGTGAGTTTGTGTTGTAAAAGAAGGTTATACCCGACGGTCCATCGTCTCTATGGCAAGAAAAGCATCATCTTGAGTTGTGAATTGGATAAAGGCATAGCCTTTTGATCTCTTCATTGATTCGTCTTTGATTAGCTTAACTGTTTTGAAAGATAAAGAGTGAAAATATCAAGTTGTAAAGCTAAACCTTTAATTAAGAAAAATTACATTTGGACATAGCAAGGAACAGTGTAATTATGTAAAACACATCAAGATAAACTACACACCTTCTGCTATCTCGCCAAAAGCTGAAAACTCCCTCTGCAGCAGATCTTCACTTGTAGAAAACGGTAAATCTGAATACTCAAAGCAAAGAAACATCAGAGACATAGAGAAATGACAAAACTGAAGTTACAAGAAACTTCAGTTTCACGATAATTGTTAAGTTCCTGCACAGAAACTATCACAAGTTACAGCCACTATCCTGCCTGACTCAAAATTCTCCGCAAGTCAATTAGTTTTTATGTTCTCCATCAAATCAGAATTGGAAATTTCTTTCTGGGATGATAACAGAACCATATCCTAATCTCAGGGAGAAGCAAATTTGAATCTAAACCAAAGAGTAAGCACAATTTAATTAAACTCAGAAACTTACTTCTGACCATGATTTTGCTCGCGAGAGGATAATTAGAGAGCGAAGCTTGGATCTTTGGAAATCTAGGGCTCCTGAAACTTGATAGAGAAGTTGAAGAAGCCACGAAAGAAGGGAAAGATAGCGTCGCCGGCCACATGGTTTCACGGCCGCCGGAGAGATAGACACAGAGTGAAACAATCTTGAAGATGAGGACCGTTGATTTAGGAATTTTAAAACGACGCCGTTAAAAATCTCCTCTGGTTCGCGCTTAAAGCCCATTAAGGCCTACATTCTTGGCCCAATGATGTTATTTTCGAATAACTGAAATAAAAACAAGGGGGTGTATGTGGGTGTTTCTGAAAAACTTGTGACGGATTTAAAAGAAACTGAAAGTAGAAGGAGTTAAAAGGTAATTACTACTCCTAGTGTAAAACCTCTCAAAAGCCCTAATTTCGTCACTCAAAGCTTCCAGAAAAATTTCGAAGACGACACTCTGCATCATTTCTCCATCCCTCTCCGGCAGCGATGGCTATGATTTCTCACCGTCTCCGACGAGCCTTACTCACTGCAACTTCCTCTTTCAACCGATCAATCTCACTCTCTCCGGCTACTTCTCTCGCACCACCCGCCGATTTCCCTTCTGCCTCGGCGGCGGTGCTGCAGAGATCCGTTCTAGGGCGTTTCACGGGAGTGAATCGAGCTCCGGCGAGGCTGTTTTCGACGAAGCAGTACAAGCTTTACAAAGAAGGAGATGAAATCACGGACGAAACTGTGCTGTTCGAAGGATGTGACTATAATCACTGGCTTATCACCATGGATTTCCCCAAGGATAATCCTTTGTCTCCTGAGGAAATGGTCTCTACCTACGAGCATACCTGCGCCAGAGGGCTTGGTATCAGGTTCGTTATTAAATTCTTATTCACGGAGTCTCAAAAGTGTTGGTCTTTGAATCTTCATTGATTTTATCTTCTCATTTCACAGCTTGATTTTTTCCAAAAATTTCGTCAGATTTGTATGTGTTTTGCTTTCTTTGATCGCATATGGTATGGAACTAGAAATGGAATTATATTAGATGAATTTTTATCTGTGCAGAAAGTTAGTGAGATTTCTGATTTGATAGCTTATTTGTGTGATTCTGGTTTCGATGGAAATGAGTTTTGTTTTGCTTCAGTTTTGCGCATCTTCTTTTGTCATTTATGCTGACCTTTTTTTTGGTGTTTATGGTTGATCTAGTTTGAAAGAGGCCAAGGAGAAAATCTATGCTTGTAGCACAACCACTTACCAAGGTTTTCAAGCAATTATGACCGAGCAAGAATCAGAGAAGTTCAGGGGTATAGCTTCTTTTCCTTTAGAAGATACTGTTTGACCAGAAATTGACTCCTCCTCTGTTATTTGCTATGTAAACAGATTTACCCGGAGTGGTCTTCATTTTGCCAGATTCCTACATTGATCCTCAGAACAAAGAATATGGAGGTAAAATGGCGTTTTTTTCCTCCAAATTCGTCTCATTTTATATAATATAGTATACAAATTTTGACTCTTTCAAAAAATGTGTGTTTCTTGTTTTTTCAGGAGATAAATATGAGAACGGGGTGATCACGCACAGGCCACCACCAGTTCAGCATAACAGAAGACCCCGTGATAGGTTCAATTCTAGATCTGACCGTCAAGGAGGTCCTCAAAACTTCCAAAGAAACACACAGTATGGTCAGCAACCGCCAATGCAAGGTGGTGGATTGGGCTATGGTGGTCCTCAGCAGAGCTATGGGTCTCCAGGACAAGGACCTCAAGCTCCTCCACCATTTCAGGGAGGTAACAGCCAAGGCCCTGCGGGATCTCCACCACCACCTCCGTATCAGGCGGGTTACAACCAAGGCCAGGGATCTCCGGTGCCTCCATACCAGGGAACACCAGGCGGTTACGGTCAAGGTGGACCTGGGAACTATAGCCAAGGTCCACAAGGAGGTTACAACCAAGGAGGGCCTAGGAGTTACAGTCCACAAGGAGATGGAAACTTGGGTCCTGGTCCTGCAAATCCTGGATATGGTCAGGGGTATTCTGGACCTGGACAAGTGCAGAACCAGGCATTTCCACAGGCAGATCAGAGGAATCCAGACTGGAACAACAATAATCCAGCAGGCCAGCCGGGATCTGACCAAGTAAGTGACTGATTATAAAAGATGAAACTTGCATTCAACTACTTTATTCTTGCCACATACTTGTGTTACTGAGATAGTCCTTTGTTTCAGTTTCCACAGGGAAGAAGATACTAGAGAGAGAGAGAGAGAGAGATGCTGTGAATGGAGCTGAATAAGGAGAGAAGTGTCAGGCCGGCCTTTTATTCAGTGTTTTTAGTAAATAGTATTTAGTTAAATCTTTCTTCTTTATAAGACAAGGATGTTTCCCCTTTTATCCCAAGTTAAGAGCTTGTTGAACGTTGTCTGTTTACATCTGTTAACTTGAAACCCTTTGGAAAAAAGTTTTTGTTATACCCAATCTGCTTATTTACTGGAGAGATGTATTGTAGTGAGTCTATTGACCAAAGGTTAAAAGGAAACTAGGATGAGTAAATTAGATAGAAATGATTAATTTTGGAAACACTTGTCGCTCTTTACATGGAGATAATGTTTTCTAATAGAAGACTACGAGACGCTAATTTCTTGTTTCCTCTTGACTGGTGGTGGTAGTTGCGGTAGTACCCAAGTAGGAGACTCATTTAGCCACAGTGCTTCACCGGTCTCCTTGTGCTTGAAATCAGGGGCTTTCGCATTTCTCTACACCAAATCGAAAACGATAAATGTGACGACAATCAAGTCTCTTTAAAAGATTGTTAAAAGAGCTGAGCAAACGAACATGCTACCTTGTCAATTCTATTATCCCACCATTTATCCGGGTTTTGAACCAAGTCTTTCCATGATTCTTCTCCTACACCATCTCAAACCATATTTTGGTTTATAGAAACATACACGAACATATGCCACATAAATGTTTCTCTGTGTAGTTTCGTATGGACAATGGACAATGGAAAACAAAGGGAAACTTTTACCTTTAAGTTGTTTCACTACTCTGGCTTTAGGGACAAGAACATCAAACTCGAGCCCTTCGAGTTTTGGCAAAACCCATTCAGGAGCCTTGTTGAGCCACAATGAGACACTGCTGTCCTTGTTCTTGAAATCAGGATGTCGTGGTTTAACCTATGCGGGGAAAACCGACAAGTCAAAATCACGCGAGTAAGATGAGGGTGAATTGTTAAGCACATCGGACATTTTACCAATCCTTTGGCCTTATTTTCTCGGTGATCCCGCCATTCTTTAGGGTTTTCAATGAGGTGATTCCAAGAATCAGTAGCTTCATCCATGACTATATTCTTCTTAGCTCTAGCTAGAAAGTCAATTTTTTTTTTTTTTACAAAACCATTAACCAGAGAGTTGAAACAATGGTATTGCCAGAGAGAGAGTTCACAAGAAAACACATTTTTTATGAAACCCGTTACAAAGAGATTACAAAACTAGCTTTCTCAGAGCCTTGCTCAAACCAGAAAACAACAACACCATGGCATTGAAATAAGAGTTGAAAGGAAATTTAGTATGACACATACCAGGCCGCTTCTTGACGCCACTTTCTTCCATCTCAGATGATGGTATCACCATAGGCGGAGAAGCAGGCTGTACGAAACTAAGACTCTGTACCAACACCTGATGTGAGCAAACCACCTTAGGTTACAATGGTTTTGTTGAACTATTCACACAGATTCAAGGAGAAAACAAAAACATATGAAAGAAAGAACGAATCAAACACAATACTCTCATCACAAATCCTCATGACTTTCAAACATTTTCCTCTTAACAAAATCTTAAAAACTAGTGCTTTAAAGCTCACCTGGACATTGGATTGAGCATAAGTCATATTTGGAGGAGGGGAATCTATAAAAAGCTTTCCAGAAACATGAATAAGATCGTCTTTCTTTATATATCGAGCTGCGGTTTTAGCCAGATCACCTTCGAATATTATCGGAATCCTGAAAAGCATTTCCAAAGCCTCTTTAAATATCAGTCACATACATGAAAACTATCTCATCTTTGAGCTTATCTAGAATATAGGAAAATGCATACTAATCAGTAATCACACCGAGCGATACACCTTTTCTAAATTATATATGATAAATCTAAGTACCAGAAAGCAGAGGAATCTGAAGCGGACTTCTGTGAAATAACAGTACCAGCCCAGAATTTGCCGTCAGAAGAAGCTTCGAATTGAACTGGTTGATCAACAGATCCTATCAGATTGACCCAATTTGCCATTTCCGTATTGTAAGCTATCTCATTTGGCCGAGCCAGTCCATCCCCCTTCTTCGCCGTGACTGGCGCTTTCACCGGCGCCACCACCTCCGGCGTTTTCGCCGGTGCCTTGACTATTCGTTTCTTTCCGCCACCACCAGTTTTCCCGGCGACAGCCACAGTGCATAAACGGATTTGCCGAGCGCTGATTCGTTTTCCCGCGGGCCTTGGATGGGAAAATGGCGAACATTCGAGTCTCGTCAGTGATTTGGAAATCAAATTCATCTTCTCATAACAACGAGAAAGAATCAAGTTTCTCCAATCCGCGAAGGGATTTTGAATTTTGGAAGACTGTATTTTGCGAGACGAAGAGAAACCCTAATTTTCGGAAGGGTTTAAGGAAAACAAATTGAAGGAAAGGGGGAAAAATGTCGATTGACAGGGATGGATAGTGAGTACTACTGTCGTCTAGTTGGCGCCAACTAAAACCTGTGACTGTACCTTCGTTATTCGGTTCACAGATTTTACTTGGGCCTTATACGGGCCTAAACCGGGCTTCTTTATATGAATGTTCACTGTTTCTTTATCGACAAAATAAATTAGCTAAACGCCATGCACGTAAAACACGTACGTAGATTAATTTAATTCGATAAATTGACAAATATAAAAACAAACGTCTCACCTTTCACGCTTCAGCCTTATTTTTTTTCAAAAATTATTAAATGCAGTGAAACGTTTTTTGTGTTATTAGGTGATGCAAATACAATTAAACTTTAACTAGGATTATTTATACTATATATTTGACTTGGTCGTTGTTAGCTTGGTTTTTTTTCTTTTTCTTTTGGGGTGATAATACGTTTATTTGCTTAAATTGCTTTGTTGAGGAAGTTAACTGTCCTTACTTAATGCTCAAGAGCCACTTTATATTTTCTAAGTTTAACAATTGCTATCACTAAATTGTTCATTACATGAAACAAATGTAAATTGTATTACAGGTGTCTATATCTCTACATATAGACTTGATAGTTGATATACACTAAATATTGCTATTCATAATTCGTAGACGGATTAGCTTATATACTCACGGAACAAATCTATGCGTCTACTTGGTTTGATCGGGACAGCAGCTATTTTATGAACTATTTT
>OVBJ01000150.1:0-91892 GCA_900406535.1 Noccaea bulbosa | reverse complement strand
ATATTAATTAATTTTCTTGAAGCATAAGAAATAACCCTCAAATTTTATATAATATACCTCAAATTTATATTTAAAAATATTAATTTAATAAATTTGTACTTGTGGAGTTTCTAATTTAAACATGTTATATTAGTTAATTTTCTTGAAACATAAGAAATAAATCAACGAAATTAACAAATACCGCTAATTTATAGATAATGATATAAATTAATACTATTGGTTGTTTAAAATATGAAAAATTTCTTAATTTTATATGATGATATGGAATGATACTATTGGTTGTTTAAAATATGGAAAATTTCTTAATTTTATACGATGATGTGGAATGATACTATTGGTTATTTAAAATTTGGAAAATTTTTTATATAGTATAGATTAGTATATTATTTCAATTCACGCTCGCATAACCATATGTGTGAGTGTGACCTCGATACGTATGAAAATTATCAATAATAAGCAGATCAACTCGTGGAGTTCTCTCAACTCGTGCGTACGCCTTGTCATATGTTTTGTATTTTCTAAAGATTATAAACTACATGATAGAAAAACATACATTTAATTGTAGTTGAATTTGTACATCAACATCACCTCTTAATTATTTACAAGGAATAAGACAAAATTCTCCCGACTTATGCTCACTCACTCCACATACTATACCCGACTTATGCTAATTTATTTAAGACATCGAAAACTATTTCGACGAATATCTCTAATATATTAAAAGAAAATATATGTTGATATATCATCACATCATCCCATTTTCAGAATTTTTAATTTAATGACAATATTTACTAGACTATTCACATCATATATTATTGCATTAATTTAATTAACAAGTAGTTTATAATATTATTTATACAAATTTTAACATTTAATTCTTTCCATATTTTAGTAATATATATATATCAAATTAACTAATTTTTTAAGTACTCTATTTTTTCTCATTTTTTGATTGGAATAAATTTTATAAAAAAAAAAAATTTATCACATTACTCATATACTAAAAAAATGTACTTTTTTGCACAAATTATAATTTGAGTTTTTAAAAACAGATATTAATTACTAAAATGATTAAAATAATAATTATATCATCAAAGTTCCACATTGAAAATAAGATGTGTGATAGTTCAAAAAACTATTATAAAAATATCAAAATGATAAAAAAATAATAAATAGAAAATTAATTTAATAATTATATAAATTTATAAATATATTTTGTTTCATATAATTATTTGATCAAACTATATAATTAAACCAAATAATTTTTTTATTACAATATATATTCTACAGTGAAAAAGTTGAAAATATATATATAAGATATTAAAATATTTGGAATAGTTTAACTTGGTTAAAAAGTTATAATATTTAAATGATAATTTATCAGAAATTTGAATATTATAAACTTTCAAACTTATTTTATGAAATACATGAAATATAGTTTTTTTAAAGAATAATTTTTTGTTTTAAGGTTTTTTTGTTCTTTGAATTATTTTATTATATTGTAATAATTTGAGGTTTATATATGTTTAAGTTTATTATACTGGCTATGTGGTCAATCCGGCCGGTTGGAAGCACGTGTGAGGTGGGTATAAAATTATTTTAATATGTGATCCATCACATGGCTCTTTTTTATTTTTTTTCTTTAGTTTTAGAGCCTAACTTTTTATAAAATTATTTTTCAGTGCCTAACATTTTTTAATTTTAATATTTAAATTTTTTTAACACGGAATCCAGATTTTGTATAGTTCAAGCATGTGATCAATATTTTAAGTTACTTTTTAAAAAAATCGTTAAAATGTTTAATTTATAAACTACAAACGAAGATAAGAACCAATAAATCCGTCGCAAACAAATTTGAGATATTTTTTTTTTTACATCGAAAAAAAAATCAAAATAGTTAAATAAACAACTTTTAATAAAAATATTCCCTCCGTTCTATAATATATGATGTTTTAGAATTTTCACACAAATTAAAAAAACATTTATTGTTTACCAATTAATATATATTTCTCTTATCTAAATTACTTTTTAATTAATATTAACTAATATAAATTCAATAATTTACTTACTTTTAATTAATAGGTATTAAACTTTGTAATTTGCTGACATTAATGAACAAAATGTACTTTAAAAGTTTTAAAACATCTTATATTTTTGAACAAGCAAAATTTCTAAAACATCTTATATTCAAGAAGAGAGAGAGTATAAATTTATAAATCATCATTCCGTGCAGAATGCGGATCCAACTATATTGTATCAATTAAATTCGTAAGAAGCAGAATATTAATTGAAGAGATGTCAGCATCATCGGGGGTATCGTCCGACCATGACATATGATATTTAATAAACATTATTCAGCTATTTAATATTATCGGTGCTGTATTTCCTTCGTTTGAATCTGGACGCAAAATCAATTTATGAAAAGACGCAATAACAATAAATGGTTGTGAGATAATGAAGAAGCAAACCACCATGTTCCCGTGCCCATGGGATACCCTTTTAATTATCTTGGTAACATACTCTTTCTTTTGAACCTCTTTGATGTGCATGTGGTCCTTCGACTTTGAATATTCTTTTTAACTCAGATATTAATCATATATTCTGCTTAGATCATGAGTAGTTTATGAAGATTAATCTGTATGTCCAAAGCACATAAAGCAAAATAAATCTTTGGCCGTAAATAGACATGTACGTTTACGAAAACTGAAAACAATATGGGTATGTTTCGTACGTTGTTAACTGATTGTAAATATTTGTAATCGATTTCCATTAAACAAAAAGATGATTGCAACAAAAATAAAATCATAAATAATGGTAGTTAGAAATGGGTCATGTAAAACGTTCCTCGTGGTCTGGTAGTATAGAAACCTCGACTGAAATGTCCACCATCACGAGTTCGAGTCTTTGAATATTCGTGCTATTTTAAATGATAAGAATACATAAATTATCGTAGGCTTAGTGTGATTAGTTTTGGGTCTAAAATATCTTTGGATCATTCACGGTTTGTAAAAACAAAAAAACGTTTAAAAAAAAAAAACAAAAAACGTCGGTCTCCAACAATAAAATAAAACAAAAGGATTCTGGATTGACAGTCACAGGAGGCAATACGCATAATTATATGTTGAATTATAGGCCACATATATAATCGTCAAACTATTTATATACGTAAGATAATGCTTACGGGAAATATCAAACTATATGTTACCGTACGTTTCTTTCCCCCTACACGAAAGCCATGCATTTGTTTTCCTTTCAGCTTTCGTCTTCTTTGTTTTTTTTCTCTTTTCTTCTCACCATCAAAAATGTGTTTTTTTTTTCTTTTTGGTGTTACGTACGTGTTTATATATGGAGCTCTTATAACAAATTTAAATCATAAATCTAGACGTTCGATCTCAGTCTCTCTAAATTCGACACTATTATTTGCTATTAGCTTATATATCAACGCATGATGGATTAGATCTCAGTTAACAGACCATACTTACAGAATACGTACAACTCCCAGTTTCAACTTTCAACCAAGGAAGTTATATTATTAGTACTGTGTTGAGTTCATTTCTTCTTCTTTTTTTTTTTTCATCAACAATCCTACATATACTGTTAACATTCGTTGTAACATGAGGTCAAAAATAACAAGCAAAATAATTTATTCAAATCAGTAGATATTTTGCTGGAGCAACCTTTCGAACCAGCGAAAGAAAAGGGGCAATTATGTTACATGTTTGTTTTTATATAGTATAGTATAATTATAACTTCTGAGGCAACCTTGATTTCATAATTATTTAACGAGCTTCTCTATTCGTCTTCTTCCTCTTTTTTGTTGAAGCTTCTCTGAAGTAACATCCGAGAAAAAAATTCAGATGAAATCTTTCGCACATTATTCACGCTGTGACTGATTTTCTTTTTTCTATTTCCGTAACAAAGAAAAATGTATTCTTTTTATATTTCTAAATTATGCGTGTCTTGTAAGTAGAACTGGGCACATCATGACAATAAAAATATACTGTTTTATATGTTTTGGATTACAAAAATAATTAAAAATTGAAATAGATGTATATTTTGTTCTACACCACATACGCAGTGGGTATGTCACGTTTTTTTGTGTGGGCTCTAAGATTAAACCACAGCTCCAAAAGATTAGAAACTAGAAACCTATGCACTCTACCAACTGAGTTAAACTGATGCAGAGTAGAGTTGAAGCTGAAGAACAGTAAAACTGATGTAAAAAGCACCAAATAATTTTTTACAAAACTAAGAATAATTTTTCCATAGAATGAAATTTATCTTTCCTAAAATATCAAAATAAACAACTGAAAAAATTATATAAAAGCATTAAAATAAAATATAGAAATATAAATTGTAGTTTTAGAAGCAAACATTGGCTAGCTTAGTAGAAAAAATATAACTTTGAAGTTTTTATAAGGTTATGACTATCTTAAAAACAAGAAATAATATTTTTTTAACCTTAAGTAGAAACTTAAGGCTACAGAAAATAAGGCATTTAATAATATTACCTTTTTATCAACCTTACTCTATAAAACACTAGAATTTTTTTAAAATATCAAATAGTATTTAAAATAATTTTAAAAACTGCTCTTAAACAGGTCACAACCTTTAATAAAAAAAACTATAGACATTATCTTAAGTCTTAACCGTTTTAAAAATTTGGATTATGGATTTTCCATCTGAGATATGAGCTTTCCATAATGTTTTACATGTGTCTGCATAGCAAAAATCTATGATGCAGGCAAGAAAATCATAATTTCAAACTACTGTACTACCTCCAAATTTTGTTTTTTTTTTTTGTGACAGTGATTCTAGTTAATAATTTAAATTACCATAATAATAATAGATTATGATACAGCCAATTGAAGAGTATAGTTAGGGCTGGGCACATATACTTGTTACCCGCTCGATACTTGCTACTTGCCCCGTACTTGCCTTGGCAAAACAAGTACCCGTGTAAGACAAGTCGGGTAACAAGTATCAAAATCGAAATACCCACAAATACAAGTCGGGTATCAAATATCATAATTTTGTTAAATACCCGCTCCGTAATTACTTGACCCGTTTCTATAATGCAAAAAAAAAATGTTTATATTGGGCTTTCAAAAACTAATACCCTATAAAAGTGTTTAAAATATGATAGTCCATTTTAATTTTTTTTTTATGCAAGTATCAAGCTGGGTCAAGTAACTTGCGGGTTTGTCAAATTTTAACAAGTTCCCGTTAATACAGGTACCCGTTTTAAAACGGATCAAGTACGGGTCGATTTTTTTCTTATCCGTGCAAGGCGAGTCGGGTATCGGATATACCCAAAAACCCAGATACCCGATCCGTGCCCAGCCCTAAGTATAGTTCTACCACATTATAAGGTACGAAATCTAATAGTTTTTTTTTGGGTCAACAAATAATTGTCTATTGAGAACAATAACAGATAATTTGTGGAAATATAACAGTAAGGTGAGATTGTTGAAAAAGGATGCATTGAAATATTTAAAGTCCAGAGAACAATTGACAATTTTATGTTCAACAGTAGGAAAACATTTTCAAGTAATTTTTATAACAGGAGCTGAAGATACGAATATGTAAAATATTCAACTGCTCCAGAGAACAATTGACAATTTTATGTTCAACAGTAGGAAAACATTTTCAAGTAATTTTTATAACAGGAGCTGGAGATACGAATATGTAAAATATTCAAGTGCCTAAACCCTCGGAGATACCAAATCAACACGACAACAGTGGTTGCACACGTGTATGGCTGTAATTTAATTTAACATCAGTATCTTGTTAAAAAAAAAAGTATTTAAAACAAAACAGAAAATCTCTGACGTCACTTACGAAGAAAATATAAATGATCATTTTACATAAATACCCTCGCCTCCTACCTCAAGACACCAATATATATGTAGCAAGTCGATACAGCGTTTAGCTTTATTATCTTTATCCGAAATCCAACTGATCTCTCTCTCTCTCTCTCCCCTATTTTTTCTGTAAAAGCTAAAGTCAGTTACGGTTTACTTTCATAATTAGATTTCTTTGGCTTCTATCAATAACTCTCTTGTTTGTTTTCTGCGGTGTTGATTATGATTAATTCACAAGTCGCAATGGTTACGCAAAATTCAGTTTCTGGACACCGGAATTGAATAACATAAATGGCAGATTCAGATGCCGGGGAATTCCCGACGGAGAACCGCCGTGGAAGCGCCGGAGTGCTGTTCGGAAAGTACGAGGTGGGGAAGCTGGTGGGATGTGGGGCGTTCGCGAAAGTGTACAGAGGCAGGGACATACGGACGGGGCAGAGCGTTGCGATCAAAGCGGTGAGCAAGCAGCGGCTGCACAAGGGAGGCCTTAACGCCAACATCAAGAGGGAGATCGCTATCATGCACCGCCTGCGCCACTCCTCCATCGTGCGCCTCTTGGAGGTCCTCGCCACCAAATCTAAGATCTTCTTCGTCATGGAATTCGCCAAAGGCGGTGAGCTCTTCACCAAGGTCTCCAAGGGGAGGTTCTGCGAGGATCTCAGCCGTCGCTATTTCCAGCAGCTCATCTCCGCCGTCGGTTACTGCCATTCCCGAGGCGTCTTTCACCGGGATCTCAAGCCCGAGAATCTCCTCCTCGACGACAAGCTCGATTTGAAAATCACCGACTTCGGACTCAGCGCCCTCACGGATCAAATCCGACCCGACGGTCTTCTTCACACCCTATGTGGTACGCCGGCCTACGTGGCGCCGGAGATCCTTGCGAAGAAAGGCTACGACGGTGCTAAAATCGACGTCTGGTCCTGCGGAGTCATACTGTTTGTCCTCAACGCCGGATATCTCCCCTTCAACGACCACAATCTCATGGTCATGTACCGCAAGATCTACAAGGGAGAGTTTCGCATCCCCAAGTGGACGTCGCCGGATCTCCGCCGACTGCTCACTCGCCTTCTCGACACGAATCCGCACTCGAGGATCACAATCGAAGAGATCATCCACGATCCGTGGTTCAAACAGGGATACGACGACCGGATGTCCAAATTCCACCTCGAGGACTCCGACATGAAACTCCCGGCGGACGACATGGGTACCAGGCGGGTGAACGCCTTCGACATCATCTCTGGATCTCCCGGTTTCAATCTCTCCGGTCTGTTCGGCAACGCCAGAAAGTACGACCGAGTGGAGCGGTTTGTGACGGCTTGGACGGCAGGGAGAGTTGTGGAGAAACTAGAAGAGATGGCGGCGGCGGAGAATCTAACGGTGGCGAAAAAGGAGTCGTGGGGGGTGAAAATAGAAGGGCAGAATGATAACTTCGCAATGGTCGTAGAGATGAACCAGCTAACGGACGAGCTGGTGATGATCGAGGCGAGGAAGAGACAAAGAGACTGTGCATCTGGACGAGATTTATGGTCGAATACAGTGAGGCCTTTCCTCATGGAGATTCTACACAAACCGGAAGAGACGATACCCGGTTTAGGGACAGACCAGAATCTGAACCAAGGAGAAACTTCTTCTTTGCGTGACGTATATACGACGCCGTAGGTTTAGGTATCTCTCAGATAATTATCTAATAAAAAAACCTAAAAATAATCTTCCGGGTTAGCTGTAATTGTTTTTTTCCCTGAAAATCTGACAAAAATTATTATTCTCATGTAATTATGGTTATCGTCATGTTTATATAAATGGCAAAATTAAGTTCATCGTCCGGTGTGTTTAGATGCCTTTTCTGGTATTATATTATCGTATACACACAACTATTTTCATAATAAAAAAATATGAAAATCAGAAAATGGTAAAAGTGGTGCGATATTGTGAAATGTCAAATGAGTAAAAGCCAACTGTGTATAGAATCTATAGATTTGAGGCATGAACTAACTGAACCACTTTCACCTTTTTGATAAGCAAGAGGTTGTCCTTATCAGTTATCACATCATTCTGAATATTTTATATAGTTGGTGGATTATATTTAATCCTATCGCATGTTACACCAATAATTCTCATCAATCATTTATTTTCATGCCATACACATTGAATCCATTATTCAATAATTCAACTTTAGTGAAACTGACATATCACTTTCCCTGCCATAATTTGTCGGCTCCGAATTCTAGTTTATCCATTTTCCTTTACACTACCACATCTTAAATTCATCTCGTACTACATATTAATGTGTGGCTATATGTACGGCTGATCACATGTGGCCATAAAAGGAAAACATAATTACTAATGTTAAAATACATAGCTTATCTCATAAAGTCGCTATGGGACACCAAAGCATTACCAATCAAACAAATCATTGATGGAATTACAAGTTTATTTGTAGTCATAATCAGATGGCTAGACTAAAAATTGTCTAGTTTGGTTCCTTGGTTATACTTCAATGCAATTGGATTGACCCACTAAAAGAACCGGATTAAGCAAAATCCCTTGAAAATTCAATCGGATGATTAAACTCTTTTCTATTTGACCTAATGAATAACAAAATGTGTGGTGTACATTCGATCGTGGGCCTATCGTTGTCTACTGGATCCCATAAATTAAATGAGCTTGTCTCTTCTAATCGCTGTTTTTGAATCGGGCCAATCAGAATCATCCAGCCATCAAAGACATCTTCCATCCCATATATGCACTGTATGTGTGTGAACACTAATTGCTTAGATTGAAATATAACATTTTTGACTTTGTAAACCCCGCAAAAAAAAAGCAGTTGACAAAACACAACAGGCACAAAAATTGCTTAGCTTTGTTTTGTTTTGTTTTGTTTTCATACCTAACATATTTAGCTTCTTTTTCGTTAATACAGTTCATCTAAAAGTCTAAAAATAATAAGTGGACAAAAAGAGTATAACAGACTCGGGCTTTCATAAATGGGCTATATGTAATGGGCCTGTTTCATTTTAGGTTTCAGAAAGATCCGTTTGGTTAAATATTATGATTGGATCGATAAAGATTTCACTATACTGTAGCATGTACTCTTTTTTTTTTCTTTTTGTTGTTGAGGACCACAAAGGCACAAACGTTATAAATTGTTCCTTGTCGTAGTGATTGGATACTGTTTACACCTCGAAAACAAGAAACACATCTTAAGATCAGACTCAAGAATGAATACATAAACTAAACACTTTGGTAAGAAAAAAGAAAAACATAAAAGAGAAATAGAAAAGAGTCAGTGCCAAGCCAATACAAAGTCGGTCAAAGCAGGCCTGATACCCTCCTTGACGACTCTCTTATACTCGGCCGTATCTCCACCGCCCTTCTTCATCACCACCATGTGAAAGCTCGGCGCAATCTCAAACACCTCCGCTTCCACCACGACAACAGCAGCCGCTTTTCTAGCTTCCAAGATCACCCTCAATCCTTGTACCTTGTTCCTCACTTTCATCTTAAGCTCCTTTCCTATCTCCACCAGCTTCTCCGTGATCTCAGATGCCTCTCTGTTGGATGTAAACCTCATCTCCTCTTTTTCTTCTCCTTTCTCGAACAGTCCCGACAGGTCAAACCCCGTCGACAGAGATATGATCTCAAAGGCGTTCAGGTTGATGCACCGTTTCTTTTCCGAGTCTGCGTCTTCTGCGTCGACGTCTGTCTCTGCATCGACCGAGTCTTTCTCCTCTTCTAGGCCTTTCCGGAACCAGGAGCTCCGCATGATCTTCTCAGTTGAAATCCTCGTGTTTGGGTTAGGATCCAAGATCCTCTTGAGCAATCTCTTCGCCCCAGGAGCAAGCCAGTTTGGGAACTTGAAGTCGGCTTTGCCAATCTTCTTGTACAGCTCCATCAGGTTGGAATCACGGAAAGGGAGATAACCCGCGAGCAAGACGAAGAGAATGACTCCACAAGACCACACATCCGCTTTGAAACCGTCATAGCCTTTCCTGCTTATCACCTCCGGCGCAACATACGCAGGGGTGCCACACGTGGTGTGGAGGAAGCCGTCTTGCCTTGTAGAGTCGGCGAGAGCGCTGAGACCAAAATCAGAGACCTTAAGGTTCCCTTCCTCGTCGAGCAAGAGATTCTCTGGCTTCAAGTCCCTGTGGCAAACACCACGGGTGTGGCAGTAGTGAACAGCGAGGAGAAGCTGTTGAAAGTAGTTTCTTGCGACGCCTTCTGTCAGCTTCCCAGTAGAGACTTTGTTGAAAAGCTCACCGCCCTTAACGTGCTCCATGACAAAGTAGATTTTAGACTTAGTGGCCATGACTTCGTGGAGCTCGACAATGTTGGGGTGTCTCAAGAGTCTCATGACAGAGATCTCACGCTTAATCTGCTCGGTCATACCAACTTTGAGGACTCTATCTTTGTCGATGACCTTAACAGCTACACTATCACCATTTCTAAGGTTCCTGGCGTGGTACACCTTTGCAAAGGTACCCTGGCCAAGTAACTTGCCGACCTCATAACGGAGCATCAGCACACTGCCCTTCTTCTCCATTAGTCTCACTCACACGACACGACACGACACGGTACGAAGATTACAAAAGAAAGAAAGAAAAACGACGGTTGATAAGACAAGAGAAGAAGCAAGAAGAGGCTCAATCATCAACCGTCTTCGCATAGACCATGCTTCCATGTGGCGTCTGGAAGGTGTGAAAGCGGGCAGGGGTCAGAAACGGGGTCCCATGAGGGAGGATGAGCAACAACAGCAATGGCCCAAAGGGAGACCAAGAGGGAGAGCACTTGTGTTCAGCTTTCAAATACATGTTTCTGCATTCCCTGGGTGTTCGACTTTTCTACTCCCTTGATTAACCCTATAAGTAACCAGTTTGCAACCTGGAAACAAAGCAATTATAATGAAATCAAACACAATTCCACCACCCCAGCAAGGTGAGTTGATTGGATTCACTCATTTGCGAATCGATTTCAACATAAACACGGACAATTTCTAATCTTATCAAATCGATTTGCGAACCCAAGATTCCATCACACACACAGATTACATTGCAGATGATTTGTTTATTCTTACAACATAGCAGCGAGCCAGATCCATAACCGAAAAGCACCGAATTGTCAAAAATCCTTAGATTAGCACACAAAAACGAGACATGCAGGAAGAGCAAGGATTACCTCAATAACGAATGAGAGAGAGAGATGTGCAGAAATGAAAATTGGCAAATTGCAGAGCTACGAAAGTGAAGAAACCCTTTTTATCGGCGGATTGGTTTGATTTGCGATAATGTCATTCTCGTAATTTTCTAATTTATTTGAAACAAGTCAACAACCAACCTGTGCTTTCTTTCTTTGGCCGTTTCGCTTTCCTTTTTCGTCGTCTATCGGCGAATGCAAATTGCTTATTGGTTGTTACTCCTTTTTAATTTACAAGTAATCAAGTGGTTTAGTTATAAAATGTTATCAACTTCTCGTTTTGTCTTTTCATGATTACATACAAAACAAACACTAACCAAACGGGTTATTTGTTGGTAAGGAAATTATGGATATGCTTGAACTTGAGAAAAAGGTTAGAAATCGATTGTAAATAAATAGATATACCGTAATTAGGACGTGGAAAAGTAGACATGTTTGACTAGTTTTCATCAAGTTGATATCTACCAGTGACTTGGTGACACGTAAGCGAGAATATCCTCCAATAATAGCTTTGGAGATACGCTGATAGGGCGTCTACTTGCTCCATTTGTCGTTACACGTGTCAGACATTTATTCACCATAGCCGAAACAGAAAACAGCTTGGCGCCTGCTTTTTCGATCCAATGAATGAAATGAGACCGTTTCAAAATACACGCTAATAACATTATACATTTATACTATATTGCTATACAGTACACACTACACACCGAACGAAGAAACTTTTAGTAAACAAACAACAAGACCAAGGCCCAAGGGTATTGAAGTAGAGTGAGTCAAAACGACATAACTGATAATGGGCTTAAAAACCCAATAAGAATAAGGTTCTTCAAAAGCTCACTCACACACAAGATGGAAATCGTTTCAGCTTACAAGAATGTCCGTATTTACATGAAAATCCGTTACCAAAGACAAGGAGTATAAATTACCAACCGTGATGATGATTGATTGACTGATGACAAATGGCATGTGTGATGCGTGTGTGAATGGAGCAAAACACACAAAAGGTTTAGGAATATGAGAGAGCGTCGAGAGCGTAGGGAAGGAGGTGGGTGGTGGGTGGAGCTGGACAGACGCGAAGGATAGAGCAGACATCTTTGTTTTCGAGAAACTTGTCCAAATCCACAAGCATCACAGGCCCGTACTCGAACACCATCTTCTTGCACTATTCAGAATCCATTAACAACACACGTTATCAATCAGTTTCCATAAATTAGAAGAAATTAAGTATCTTATATTGGGACACTAATACTTTGGTGGTTATATAGCTTTACCTTGTCCTGGTAATTGTTTAGGGACTTGCATTCCTTGAGAAGTAAGCGGATTATCTTGAGCTGCAAAGGAAAAGGGAAAAGTGTTATCAAAGCCAGCAATTAATTAAAAGTTTGACAGAGAAAGTAGTTGGAAACCTTAGTCTCGGGATCCTTGAGCTGGGTGACAAGCTCTGAGACGGTCTGGCGGCAGGCCTCGCAGGAGTTTCCTTGTCCGCCCTTCACTGCTTGACAGAGGTTGAGCCTTGTGCAGATTTGGTCTGACTTGATAACGGAGACTTGCGTGAAGAAAAGTTGGGTATAGTGATCTACCATTGAAAGACACTGTTTTTGCAACGGAGGAATCTGAGAGCAGCTTGTGTGGAGCGCCTCCACTAATGCCTTCTGGTTGTCGTCATCTCCAAGGTATTCGATGGCCAGCGTTGCATACTTGTCACACAATTCACAAACTTGACCTCCTGATTCTGCCAAAACGATCGACACTCTTTTTACACAACTGAATTAATCGCAACAACTTCCTCTACCCTCTAACGAATTCATATCAGAATTAATGAACTGTCAAACCGTTGATTAAGCTGCCAAAAAGGATTCATGTCAATGTTAATCTTACCGGACGGTTCGAGAAGAATCGGGCTTCTAGCATCGCAAGACCAGGTCAACCCCAATAAGAAGAAGCAGAAGCAGAGGACTATGACTCCGAATTTACCGCCCATGATGCCTCCAAACTATTGTATCACAGCAAAATTCTTAAGTCAATCGGCAATATTTGGGGATCCATTTTCGAGTTTTGAATCCGTTCGTTACTGATTTTCTCACCAAAATTCAGATTAGGGTATTCGTTCAAACAGATCGCGGGTTTCTTTAAACTCAATTAGATCCCAGGTTTCTTAGTCAGACCTACCGTTATCGAGTTGGCTTGTTATGTTCCATACGACAAAAACTAACCGTGGATGAACAACAAAAGAGAGAGACGGAGAGATAAACAACTTACACAATTTGGCAGAGATCTGATCCAAGCACCCGATCGATCTTCGATGCCGCTAATATTTGTGACTGCTTTTTTGTTTTTTCCCCTCTTTTCTTCTCGATATAGATATTTATATTTTTTTGTATATATATTCAAAAAAGCAAATCGTAACAGAATTTTTTTTTTTTTTTTTTAACCGTGGGGATCCGACGACCGAAGTCAACCGACTAGTCCCACGAGGCCTACGCCAGTCCACGTATTCTTGCGATTTAACGCTAGTCCGGATGACCACTAATATGTAGCCAGGGGGAATCGAACCCGGGTGGAATTACCCCTCAACCCGATCACCTACCACTAGGCCACTTTGTAGTGGTTATTATTATATGATTTGTTGGCCTTGTTTACGACTTAAACCTGTTATACATCCATTTTTTCCACTTTTTCTTGCTGTTAACAGTTTCTTTTAACCTCATAAAAACCTGGTTAATCTTTATTTTAACACATGTGCTTATGATCATATGATATTTGTGTAATGATGTTGTGGTTATGATATTTTTGGTTTTTGGACGATGTTGAAGCAAAGTAATGAAAAAATTGTGTATATTTTAAGTATAGAGGGAAGGGGGGAGGGGGGGAAGGGGGCATGACACAGAAAGAAATGAATGCAATGAGAATGGACCAACGACTATGGGGTGATTCACTAGTAAGGAAAGCAATGCCCGGTGGTATGTGGAGCACATGTATGATGCATGGGTCGTCCCTCATTTAATCTATTTACAAATCCCTAAATCTATTCAATTCATATTGTTTTCATCTGTGGCCCTACATCTAACTCCACTAATTAATGCTTCTCCAATAACCACATCTTTCTTTTTCTAAAATCAACCGGTGGGCGCTTGTTTGTGTATAAGTTATGTACATTTATCCCCGATTTATCTAGATTATATATAATCGTTCTTATGGACCAATCGTGATTCTTGTATACATCAATTCGTGTGTTACAAGTTACAACGAATATTGGGTTTTACATGTTTGAGTGTGGCATTCAAACGATCAAGTTATAAGCCTAAAACAACTTCTGAATTTCTGGAAAGTACAAGATATTTGATAGTACTACATGTTGTATTTTTGTTGTTTTGAATAATGAATTTCTATAACTGATGCCTCTTTTTCGTAATCGGGATATTCCAAATTGAAACTTAAACTATTAATCTTTGACTTAGTCTCACGAGCGAGAGTGATTTACTCCATGATACTGATGATGTGTCTTCTGAGTCCTTAAACTATATTATTTTCAAAGCTAACATTTTCTTTTTCCATAATTCATTTACACACCAAAGTGAAACACATAAGTTCAAAAAAATCAAAAGTAAAAAAAACGTACCAAGGGCACCAGGCAGGCCGGCACCATATATACCTGTGGTAGATTCCATATGTCTCATATGCACAAATCTCTCTCTCTCGCTCTCTTTTTCTCTCACTCTCTCTCAGACACACACTCGTAAAGACAATAATGTCACTGAGAAAGCAAGACGCATCCATCTTCTCCGACAAGCTACCGTCGGCCAAACAGCGCTTCTCCTCGCCGGCACCGGCTTGTCCTTCCTTTAGAATTTACTACTACGACGGAGCCGCCGGTGCCATCCCTTTTGAATGGGAATCTCATCCAGGCACTCCGAAGCACCCCTCCTCGGAGCTGTCTCCGCTACCGCCTCTCACTCCTCCGCCGTCTCATTTCTCCTTCTCCGGCGACCAAATCCGACGTAGTTCAAAGAAACCCATCAAGAAATTACTCGCACTACTCCCCACCGTGCTCTTCTGGTTATCATCAGGTGGTCAAAACAGTAACAAGGTCAAGAAACTGTCGGATTCGTCACCGTCTGTGTCGGAGAGGGTGCTTATCGATGACAATGAGTACCATCTGTTCAAGTTTCAGACAAAAAGGAAGGTCATGCGAAGATTTTCATCCTTTGACTCTTCTGCTACTTCGGTTGACTACCCCATTCGTAGATCACAGTCCACCTCTTGCTTCGGAAGTCGCAGATGTTTCATCTGGTAATTTCACTAGAAACATTGGAAAATAAAACGTGGACATTGTTATATGTTTTTTTCCCTTTCACCTATGTATTTGCTTGCATTCCATCGTATTATTGTTATATTTAATCAACCATGTCGGTAATGGGATAATTTAGATAAATATATTCTCCAAACAGTATCATGCTTTTTCATTTCGTATATATATAATTTTTTGTTTTCTGTTGTTTACCACGTAAGGTAATGAACAGTTACATGAGTTACATAATTGATCAGACGATTGATTATAGTAGTATTTAAATGTCACACTTCATTGGGTTTTGTGCATGTTGGAAACTTTGTCATTGTGTTTTGTCAATGAGCAAATCTTTAAATGGTTCCGTGTATTGTGAGTTCGGATTTAGCTGTCTTCCAAGCAAAGACAACGCATGCAATGGGGTTTGGTGGTTCTTTTTTCTTCATTGATTTGTTTTTCCTTCGAGTATGATTGGTATTCTAAAACTAACAGCGAAATCGCATAATCATTTCTAACAAAAAAGAAGAAGAAGAAGAAGAAGAAGAAGAAATGGCATTATCATTCGACATTTTAAAAGAAAAATATACACACTGTTTTTTTGTGCTTAAAAATATACATGATCTGATTTACTTTTGGTTCTTAGATGGAGTATTAAAATAAATAAATTTACTGGGAAAAAACAAAAAACAAAAAGGAGTTGAGGAAGACATCGGAAAATGTCGGGCGATGCAATTGGAGCGTGGTCCTCACTCGTCAACCGTGCGCGTAAACAAGTAATTTCCCTGTCCCTTAGCTTGCTATATAATCGACGAGGCCCATGGGCCCACGTAATTAAAACAGGGTAAGTTGGAATGAGCCGTGCGACAAGCAACAAACAACGTTCAACTAATTATGAGCCAGCAGTGTCTATGATTCGATCACTTAGTTGTGTTAATCATGTAAAGCAGGCAGACAACATCATTTAATAGTTAAGAAGAGTGGACGAAGAAGGAAGGAGGTTGATCTCGGTAAGGATTCAGGATGTAAGAAGTCATATACCGTATGTTCTTCTTCTAGATGCATCATCACACTCACTAAATACGGTTTGGAGAGGGAGAACCAAACCGGGTTATAGGGGCAAATGATGTGCCTTGGAAGAAACTGGGATCCACAGTCACTAAATACGCATAAATAGATAGCAGCAAACCACCCAAAATCCCAGATGCATTTACTGTCGATCCGGGAAGCACATGCTCGAATCAGGAACAGATTGGAATTACCCAGTCATGTGTCACCAGCCATTTGCATAGTCAACTTCTACTCTGAAACTGGAAGAAGACTTGGTTTCCAGCAGGTGTGTGTGCAGAGTTTGAGGGCTTCTTCTCAATCTCATTCATGTCAACACTCAATGTGCAGACTTTGTCTTGGTAAAACTGCAGGACCGTGACGAAATTAAAGCCAATAGAGAGAGAGCATAGGAAAAGGCTTGCTGATTGTGTCCTTGTCAAGTCCATCATACCAAACTCAATGACTCCAACCTACGAACCGGACGTCTAAGGCTCNAACCTTTTTTTTTTTTTTTTTTTTTTTTTATTGTTTTTTCTAACTACAGAATTTTTGTTAATTTGTTAAAAATTACTCTCAGTAGTCAATACAAATCAAGTGAGATGGAAAGAAATCACTGAATAATTATTATAGATAGATAATCTCTCATCGCATTTGCTTTCATTTTGGAAAACTGTGATATGATATGTTTTTACCGAAATCTTTTGTTCTTGAAAGGAAAAAAAAAGAATTCCAGGTGGGATAGAGAGAGGAAGAAGGAGAAGGAGATGGGGGGAGAGAACGCAACACAAATGATATGACTCTCCTCCTCCCTCCCTAGTCCCTAGTAGGAGCCAAAACCATCCATACTTTCTCTTTGTGCTGTCATCACCTCACTCTCCGAGTGTTCATACATAGGGATAGGGTTTCCGGTGGAATCTCTCATCTCTGCTATTCCTCCGCTCCGCCGTTGTTGCAGTGCCTCTGTTGATTGATTTCGATTAAAAAATCAAGCTAGGCATATGAGCATTCGATTTGGATGTCATTAGCGGACTTGATGGTCTCAAGGTTCTCTCACTCTTCCGTTACCACCAATCCCCGCTACGACGACGACTGCGATGATAGCCGTCTGTCCACCATCGCCTCGCGGAGGATTGACAGCTGTGGAAATGTCACAACGAGCATGGCCTACTTGCCTCAGACTCTCGTGCTCTGCGAGCTAAGACACGACGCCGCTGCTTCCGATGTCGTCCTAGCCCCCAGATGGCGCCTGAAAGAGCGGGTATGTTTTATCTCTAACAAATCAACCCAATTGATTACTTGTGTTTGAACAAGATGATAAGGCTCTAATTGCTCGTCCCCAGATGAAAACAGGCTGCGTTGCTCTACTTGTGTGTTTGAACATTAGTGTTGATCCCCCGGATGTTATCAAGATATCTCCATGCGCTACAATGGAATGCTGGATAGGTCCAACTTCCACTTTTTTCTCAATTTTTGTTTTTGGTTTCCCGCCTCCAATCATTTGCTCCCTGCTTTTGTTTGACCTCAGATCCATTTTCTATGTCTCCCCCAAGGGCCCTCCAGACAATTGGCCAAAACTTGAGCACTCAGTACGAGAGATGGCTGCCCAAGGTCATTACTTCCATTCCACCTACCTTCCCTTGTTGAGTTTGCTTCCTTTGCTTCCTCTTCTTTTGTATTTTTTATCAGGCTCGCTATAAGGTGGAACTGGATCCTACCAAGGACGCTGTGAGGAAGCTGTGCTTGTCTTGCCGCAAAAACGCAAGGACTGACAGAGTTTTGTTTCATTACAATGGCCATGGTGTCCCCAAACCTACACCCAACGGTGAAATCTGGGTCTTCAACAAGGCGAGTTTTTCTTAGCTTTCTTCCCACTCTTTTCTTTTCCTGTTATATAATGGCGCACCTGTTCATCTCCCCTGAGCAGAATTTTACGCAGTACATTCCCTTGCCAGTCAGCGAGCTTGATTCCTGGTTGAAGACCCCCTCAGTTTACGTTTTTGACTGCTCTGCTGCTAGGGTGATTGTTAATGCCTTCGCAGAGGTAACGTTACCACCCTATTACTCAAATTAGTTGATTACCTCTTGCTAGGACTTGGTTTTACGATTGGCGTTTCCTAAGATGATAACACTGTTTCCCTTCCAACGCTAGCTTCATGGTTGGGGATCTTCTGGCTCTTCTGGACCCTTGAAAGACTGCATTCTACTAGCTGCGTGCGATGTGCACGAGACTCTTCCTCAGAGTGTTGAATTTCCAGCTGACGTTTTTACTTCTTGCCTCACCACACCTATTAAAATGGCATTGAAATGGTAAATTTCTCTATTAATTGGATGTCCTTTTTCTTCTGTCGGAAACGTGGGGTTACTTCATCATGCTACTTAATTTTAGTTCCCACGTGCTTGCTTTCTCCTGAGGTAAGATTGAAAATCTGTTGGCTAGAATACCTTATGCACATGTTTTTATTTTGAAGAGTGCTGATGTTGCCAGAAGTTGAAAAAATCAGGGTATATGGTTATTATCAGCTGTCGTACTAGTT
This sequence comes from Noccaea bulbosa, assembly GCA_900406535.1. NCBI lineage: Eukaryota > Viridiplantae > Streptophyta > Magnoliopsida > Brassicales > Brassicaceae > Noccaea > Noccaea bulbosa. The sequence continues at coordinate 72,969 of OVBJ01000150.1, read as the reverse complement.
TGGATACGAAAATTTGGCTTATACAGTATATGGTTCGTCATATTTTTTTTGAATCTCAACTTTTGATGGTGCCGGTTGCTAAGTATCTGGTGAGACTGATAGGGCCATCTTATTAGTCTATTGATAGCCTTCTCCTTCCATGGTACTTATTGTGATGCGCTCCTTCAGTTCTAGGCTCTGTTTCTTTTGTACGTTTCCTATTATATATATTCTTCACGTTATCTGCCTTTCTTTTATGTCCATCTAGATCTGCGCAGTTGAGTTTGGCATTCAGCTTTCATAGAGTCTTTTCTTTGCAGGTTCTGCAGACGTTCTCTTCTCAAGGAAATAATAAATGAATCACTTATCGATAGAATTCCGGGCCGCCAAAATGACCGTAAAACATTGTTAGGAGAGTTAAACTGGATCTTCACTGCAGTCACGGACACCGTTGCCTGGAATGTGCTTCCTCGCGGTACTTCCCAAACTTTCCGCCTAATGAATCAAGGCGAAACTGTTGACAAAATATTCTAGCAAGGCCAAACTCTTCGTGTTTGTTTTTCTCCATTCCTCACGAAGTTAGTTTTACCCCACAGAGCTTTTCCAGAGGTTATTCAGGCAGGACTTGTTGGTTGCTAGCCTTTTCCGAAATTTCTTACTTGCTGAGAGGATAATGCGATCGGGGAATTGTACCCCAATATCCCACCCTATGCTACCTCCGACGCATCAGCATCATATGTGGTATTGGACACTATCCCTAATTTTGCAGTTTGATGAATTATATTTGTGAGCTCTTTACCTCAGCTAACTGCTGCTGTTTTCCAGGGATGCATGGGACATGGCTGCTGAAATCTGCCTTTCTCAGCTTCCTCGACTTTTTCTGGACCCAAATGCGGAGTTTCAGGTCTGTCTTGTCTATTATTCCCTTGTATTTATATAATACAGTAAGATGTCTATCTTATGCTTGTTACTCTCCTTTTTCTAGCCAAGCCCATTTTTTACTGAGCAACTTACAGCTTTTGAGGTCTGGCTTGATCATGGATCTGAGCATAAGAAGCCACCAGAGCAGTTGCCTATTGTTCTTCAGGTGCCACCTGAATCCTAAATTTACATGATTAAAGATCCATATCTAATTTTTATTGATCGACACTGTTACGTTTGCATTTGATGATCTGAGAAGCAATATTGGCTTCATTCAGTCCCTTCCAGGTTGTATTTACTTATATCTTACCAGCTTAGCTTACCTGGAATCTGATTCGTTTCAGGTCTTACGTAGCCAGTGCCATCGGTTTCGTGCTCTTGTACTTCTTGGAAGATTTCTTGACATGGGTCCTTGGGCTGTGGATCTGGTACCTCTAACGCCTTGAAGTCCTGCTTTTCCCTTGTTTTCAGACGTTGTTTCTCCTGTTTTATCTTGTGTGTATGTCCTTACTTGAAGTAAATATTTTCCTAGGCCCTGTCCGTTGGAATATTTCCCTACGTAGTGATGCTGCTGCAAACAACAACTATTGAGCTTCGGCAGATTCTTGTTTTCATATGGACAAAGATTCTAGCACTTGATAAGGTACTCGTCTGGTGTTTAATGAGCATGTATCTGCTTGTCAGTTTCTAATTTTACCTCTGCTAGTTCCATTTGTGGCTGTATTAATAATGTGCCTCTGTTATTGGGCGTCACGAAGATAAATGTTTGTTCATAGAATTGTTCCTAAGATAAAGACTAGATGCCATAAAATGGCGACTAACATTTCTGTGTGCATCTTGCTTCCTATTCGTGAACATTAAGACATGTTCCTTATCTTGGTGTTCGTACTACTGTGCCACTTCGTTTTCTTATTCTTTTCTTTGAATTTTCTAACGTTTTGAGGGATCTCGTTGTTTTTAGTCATGTCAAGTTGATCTTGCGAAGGACGGGGGCTACAAATATTTCATCACATTTTTAGATAGTTCTGATGCATTCCCAGAACAACGTGCTATGGCTGCGTTTGTTTTGGCTGTTATTGTCGATGGCTACAAACTAGGCAAAGAATCATGTCTTAAAGCTAATTTAATTGGTGTTTGTCTGAGGCACCTCGAAGCACCACAGCTATGTGATCAGCCAGCAGAACCCTTGTTTCTACAATGGCTTTGCCTTTGTCTTGGAAAGTTGTGGGAGGACTTTTTGGAGGCCCGAGTAATGGGTAGGGAGGAAAATGCTTCTGAAAAGTTGATACCTCTGCTTTCCGAGGCCCAACCAGAGGTGGTGTTTTACGTGAAGCTTAACTATCTTATCAGATGTCAGTATTTTTTTCTTTTTTCTTTGAAATAGCAATCTAAATGCAGGCCCACATCATTCTCTTGCAGGTCAGGGCTGCTGCGGTTTTTGCCCTTGGTACCTTACTTGATGTTGGGTTTGACTCTGGTAAAGGTGTTGGTGATGAAGAATTTGATGATGATGAAAATATTATAGCTGAAGATATTATCATAAAAAGTCTTTTAGATGTAGTTTCAGATGGGAGCCCTCTTGTCCGAGCAGAGGTTGCTGTAGGTATGTAATGCATGTAACTTTTGATCATGCATAATTGTGGGACTATGGCTCCTTCATTTGCCTCAGGTGTCATTATGTTCACATGAAAAAGTCTAACGGGATGCTCGTATAGTCGTGTTATAAGATCTTTAGGGTCTATATTAACTCATATTGATAACCGTAAAATTATATTGTCCTCCATTTAGATAGCTTGAAAAGAATGCTTGGATTTGCATCTCCTGAATACGCTAAACATGTTGTTATTGTCTCACAGCTCTCGCACGGTTTGCTTTTGGACATAAACAGCATCTAAAGTCAGTTGCAGCATCATATTGGAAGTCCCAGACAAATTCTCTGCGAACTTCATTCCCTTCAATGGCCAAATTTCACGATACTGGGACATCAACTATTGTTTCTTCACACATGGGTTCTCTGGCTAGAGCTAGCACTGATAGTCAACCAGTGCCTCGTAAAGGAAGGATTTCAAGCAGCCCTTCTTCCGCTCCAATGCATGGATCTCCATTATCTGACGATTGTTCCTTGCATTCTGATTCTGGAATCATGCATGATGGTCTCAGCAATGGAGTTGTCCATAAGCCAAGACCACTGGATAATGCTATCTATTCGCAGTGTGCTCTAGCTATGTTTACATTAGCCAAAGATCCATCTCCACATATTGCAAGCCTTGGGCGGCGTGTGCTATCTATTATTGGGTTTGAACAAGTTGTCGCGAGACCCTCCAAGTCCAGTGGCCAACAAGGTGAAGCAGCACCAACATCTCACACTCCTCTGGCTGGTTTATCTCGTTCATCCTCATGGTTTGATATGCATACAGGTAGCATTCAATCATCATTTGATGCGAATGTTGAAATTGTTGTCCATTATAAGTTATTTTAACCATGAAATTATTGTTGACAGGTCATCTACCGTTAACAACATTTAGGACTCCTCCGGTAAGCCCTCCTCAAACAAGCGTTTTATCTGGACTGAGAAGAGCTATTTCACTAGAGTTCCGGCCTCATATGCTGGGAGACTCTGGATTGGCTGATCCGCTTATAGGCATAAACGGATCTGAACGGAGTTTGCTTCCCCAATCAACTATCTACAATTGGACCAGTGGTCACTTTTCTAAACCTCTTCTTGGCGGAGCAGATGCTAATGAAGAGACAGCAGCCCAAAGAGAAGAGAAAGAAAAACTTGCGTTTGAGCATATTGCAAAATGTCAGCATTCATGTAAGTAATTTTTCTGTGTGTATTTTGTGTCATGTTATATATCTACACTAGTTACTTGAACTCTGTCGTAACTTTTTTCTCCTGAACCAGCAATTAGCGGACTCAACAATATTCCCATTGCTAACTGGGATACAGAGTTTGAAATGGGAACAAAGACAGCCCTCTTTCACCCTTTCTCTCCTATTGTAGTTGCTGCGGATGAGAATGAACGGATCAGGTATGCAAATTGTTTCATGGCTTAGCTTAAATTTGCACTTCAAACTAAAACTTTGTAGTGGCGTTGGCCTCTGTAAGGCTAAATACAAGCAAATTGCCTACACCAGGTTTTTAGGTGCACAAAGGTTGTATTAACTAATTCTAAATGACTGATATGTCGGATCAGATCTGTCTACATTCAGTACCATCATTTATAAAGTGCTTCATCGTTCTTCCACTCAGTTGTTACATCTAGGAACTGCTCTTGGACTTAATTTCCTCTGCTCGACTATAAGTTCAGCTGTCTTCCCTGTCAGGGTGTGGAATTACGAGGAAGCAACTCTTCTCAATGGCTTTGACAATCACGAATTTCCTGACAAACGAATTTCAAAGCTCTGCCTTGTCAATGAACTTGATGACTCTCTGCTACTTGTTGCTTCATGTAATGTTCAAAACTCTTGGCAGAGTGTCTTTGTATTTTAGTTATTGATTGACTATACCTGTTTAAAAGTTCTTACTGGGGGGATCTGAAATGTGGTGTAGGCGATGGGTCAGTGCGTATATGGAAAGACTACGCAACAAAGGGTAGACAAAGGCTTGTCACAGGTTTTTTTTCAATCCAAGGTCACAAGCCCGGTGCACGTGGCTTGAATGCTGTCGTGGACTGGCAACAGCAGTCAGGTTACCTGGTATATGGAGACTCCATTCATAGCATGCGATATTTTTTATTTTAGAGTTATAAAACCTGGTGTACTCTGTATCTGACGCAATACTAGTGTTTACAGTATGCTTCTGGGGAATTGTCATCGATCATGCTTTGGGACCTGGAGAAAGAAAGACTCGTCAAATCTGCGTCCTCTGAATCAGAGTGCAGCGTCACAGTCCTGGTAAGTTATCATTTTCAAACTTGTATACATGTTACAAGACATATACTTTCTAGGTCTTTATTTAGCTGATATGAAGACAGGATCTCCAGACTGATCGGATGAGTGTTTTTTTTGGTGATGTTGGGTAATTGCAGTCGGCTTCTCAAGTGCATGGGGGCCAACTTGCTGCGGGTTTTGCAGATGGATCGGTAAGACTCTATGATGTTCGGACGCCTGAATGGTAAGTTAATTTACAGAGTCAAGTGTGCCGCACTGCTTTCAAATAGCAGTAAAGATGATGATTAGTTCAAGACTTGAAGAAAAGTCCACTTGTCCCATGTATAGGCTTGTGTGCGCTACTCGGCCTCATCAGAAAGTAGAAAAAGTAGTTGGAGTCAGCTTTCAGCCTGGACTCGATACGGCAAAGGTTACAAATACCCCAATCTGGTGATTCTCAGTAGAAAAAAAAAAGGAAAAAAAAAGGCATTTAATTAGTTCCTGTTGTTTGTTGCGTCTGACTCCAACAGATAGTGAGTGCATCGCAAGCAGGTGACATCCAGATTATGGATCTGAGAAGAACAAAGGAGACATACCTGAAGATAGGCGCGCACAGAGGATCGCTGACAGCGTTGGGTGTGCATAGACACGCTCCAGTGATAGCGAGCGGATCAGGAAAAGAGGTAGTAAAAGTGTTCAACCTAGAGGGAGAGCAGCTAGGGATCATAAAGTACCAAACTTCCTTCATGGCCCAAAAGATTGGCCCCGTCAGTTGCCTCGCCTTTCATCCTTACCAGGTCCTGCTAGCCGCCGGGGCTGCTGGCTCCTCTGTCTCCTTATACAACACACAACCACCAAGATGAGAAGAAGGTCATGACTAGTTAATCCATGTGTGATTTCTTTGGAAATTGTTTTATAGAATCGATGATTAATTAGGAGGCTTTGCCAAATAGGTCTCCATTTGTAAATAGATAAGATCACAAGTGTGTGTCTTCTGTAAATATAATGACCCAAAGTAGCAATGGTTGGAAGAAAGGTAAAACATTTCTGCCGGCCTCCCCCTTTATTCGACAGAATTATTGGCAGTTACATACAAGGGAGGTCATTTGCTACTCCTAACGCCTCCATCTGCGTTCCAGAAAACGTTGAGGTCTTCAAACAGTTTGTACGGAGGAACGTACGGATTCTGCGGCTGCCCATCCACCGCAGCAGGAGCAGCGGATGGCCCCGCCACTCTCGCGGGGAAGGAGTTTGAGTATTGCAAGTTTCTCTCAATCACCATATTCTCACTGCCTCCTTGGCTCCAATATGTTGTTGTCTCATTACTGTTTGCTTGACCACCGCTCCATTGTGGCTGAGGATAACCGTACGAAAACTGCTGCTCAAACTGAGCCATTTTTGGGACTTGCGCTTCTGCCTGAGATTGTGCCCAGGGGACAACATAGCTGTTCATAAGAATATGATCTTCTCCGAAAAACGATGTGTTGTGGTCGATGTTTGATAGAGGCTCCGTTTGCGTTTGCGTTTGCGTTTGGGAAGAGGGCAGATCTGTTGTTGACAGCGTTAGGCTTAGAAGGTCAATAATGTCCTGCTCTGACTTGGTGGTTGCTGTGTCGAATAAAGCTAGATCTTTGCACTGTGTCCTGGCTTCTGTTTCTGCTGTCTTTTCGTTCTTGTTCCCTAGAAGCAATGTTTCTTCTTCTTCATCGCTGTGCTCGGCATTTAACAGAGTGTGGCTGCAGATATATATACAATGTTTCTTTTGTCACTCGCAAATACTAGTGTGTGGTGTGAGTCTGTGAGTGAATGGGATATAAAGAACCTTTTGGCTAACTGTATAAAGTCGTTTTGAAGTTGCTCCCCCTCATCTGTTTCATTTTCATTGCTCGAAGAAGACGACTCAGAGTCAGAGTCAAGAGAAGCAGCATCACCATTAGCAGTCTTGAGGACAGAGCTTGTTTCTGGGGCCTGCAACATTGGTAGAGAGACACCAGAGGCAATGGCGTCGTGCCTCGCGAGCACAACCTGCAAAGAGTCATTCAGCTGGAGCCCACGTGCCATGACGTCCTCGTCCCTGCCAACCCAAAAAGAGATCTTATTAGTGGTACAGATATATATACATATATATGAAGGAAGGTGGAGAGTGGCACAGACGCAGTAGTTGTGAGCATTTGAATTAGTTTCTTCTGATTAGATCTGCACTGCTCTACTAGATCAACTATTAGCTCATCTTTTAAGGCCTGTCAAATATCAAATATCAAATACCAAACAATTTAGCTTTTTTTCTAAGATGTCAAGAACTGATCAAAATTGTTAGGTTAGAATAAAAGGGAGTGATTCCACAAACGAGACACATACTGATTGATCAGAGGGGTTAAGGGCTTGAACCATGTCGTTCGCGAGATCCATCACATTTCTCATGGACTCAAGACTTGATAAGCTGAAACAAACAACAAGAGTGAAAAAAAATGAAGATAGGTTGCTTGTTAAGAAAGAGAAAGGATAGATACAGTACAATGCAATACGATACACAGCTTACTGTTACCTTAGACTCTCAATTTCAGTGGCCATAGTCTCGTCGAGCCTTTTAGTTGAACCGATGGACATTAAATTCATAGAAGAAGAAGAAGAAGAAGAGGGAGGCGGGGCAAGCATCAATGGTGCTTCTTTTGAACGTTGTGGAAACTTCACCCCACAACGCTGCCAAAAGAAAATGCAAGGAGGAGATGCTAATTAATCTTTTAAACAGAACGCATCAACATCATCATCATTTCATCGTAAGCAAATATTACTAGAGCTGAAAAAGAATGGTTTAGTTACAGTAAGCTCTTGGTAAGCCCAGTTGTAATGAGGGTATTTGCGAGCAACTCCACTGAATGCTTCATTCCAAGTATCCAGCAATATCAATATCTTGTTCCTTACTTCATAATCACCACCCTTTTCACGCATCAAAAACACTCGCTTCAAACAAATCTCTACAGTTACTATTATAAAACAATATAAACAAGAGTGGAATAAGAAGTGACCTTCTTCCTCACAAGTTTAACCATATCTTCAAGCACATGTTTCTCAGCAATGTAAGAATGCACAAAGTCCCCACAGTTTTTGAGCATCGCCTCCAACAACTATTTATATTTAGAATGAGCCGACGAGGGAGAAGCTAGGTTTCATATATAATCATGGATTAGTTAATTGTATATTTACCGTTAAGGTGAGTGATTGCACTTTGGAGCTCTTGTGCTGCAATCTTCTCTTCACAGCTTTGATCGCGTCTTTGCATTGCCTGCCCAAATTTCAACCATTTTAACATTTCTGGATTTGTTTTACCATTATTCGCCGTTTGCTCATATATATATATATATATATATATATATCAACTAATTAAATTAATTACCATGGATTAGAATTGACGGAATCGCAGATTGCGATGATGACCGTCCAATCAGGAGTGAGGAGAAGCTCGCTCGTGGCCTTGTCGACCGCCACTGTCACCGAGGAGAGCATAAACGAACGAGAGGAAGAAGAAGAAGAAGATGGCCTCATTTCGTCTGACCAAAGCTTTTCCAGGCGAATCGAGTTTTCCCGCCATATATATACAGAGGGCAAAAGCTTCTCCTTCTCGCTCTCTCTCTCCGACAAATTCGTGTGGTTTTCCGGGAAATTTTCTCACTTGTTCGCCACGTTTCCCTCGTCTTCTCAGTTCCCACTGCTTCTGCACAGTTGGACACGTGGCTTTATCTCATCTGTCAGATTGTTTTCCTTAGTTAAAATTGATTTGATCATATAATTTCTGGTTAGACGATGGGCCGTCAAGAGTATATTGAGATGGGCTTGTTAGAACCTGGTTTTTACACTGAACAATAAATAATTTATTTATTTAATCAAACCACTTTTTTAATAAATATTAAAATTTAATTATTTTTAATTAATGGTTCTTGAAATTTGTAAAAAATACTTTAAAAATTCTAAAACATGGAACAAGAAAAAATTCTACAAACGGAGAGAGTATGTCAGAAGACGTTTCGGATTTGTAAGATTAAACTTGCCATTAGTTAGTTTCACATGTAATAGTTTGCGTATCTTGTTAAATATTCATATTCACGGTCTTTCAAAAATTAACAAGTAAAATATTCAACATAATAATGCGAAATGAAAGATATGTCCAATAGTTCTAATCACAGAACATCAACGACGGAGACAGAGACAGACACTGATATTTGGATAATTTAACAAGGGCAAAGTTGAGGAACAAAAGGCCGGCCACAGTTGAGAAAACGTACAAAACCAAAAAAAGCATATATATATATAAAAATATATAAAAGTGGAGAGCGCGTGTGATGTGATCAGCTGGCAGCGCGGTCTTCGCGGTTAACGTCATCGAGAATGACGACGAGAGAGGCAATGAAAGCATAATCAACGTTTGGATAAACCGTCACCGAGAAGTTGTCCTTTCCCAAGAACACGCTCTGCACCGTGTGCCTCTTGTGCATCTGATTAATGATGTTTTAATTATCAAATCGGGTCCACAATGAATGAATTAAATGGGGTCGCAAAGAGACTTACTTGGGCGACAATGGCGTCAGATTCGCCGGCGTAGACAACACAGGAGCGCTCGAGCCAACTGCCTTTGACTCGGAAATCGCATCTCTTCTCGTCTTTGTTGTGACTCAGAAACACATCAAGCTTCGTCTTCAACTGGAGCATCGACGATCTCTTCACCGTGTACAGCAGATCACGCTGCTCCGTGCTTCCTCCTCTAAACACTTGCCACCTGTCATGCATGCTCACCATCTGCAATATACCTTTTTACAAAATTCAATACAGTATATATATATATATGGAATAGACAGAGACTCCACACACACCTTCTCTCTCAAAGTCAAGACCGGAGATCCAGAACCATCCAGCAAGATCCTCTTGTCGTGAAGTCCAAACACCGGCTCCTTCACCTTGAACAACAGGTTTCCGTTTACATCCGTTATAACGAAGTTGCCGTCCGTTAACTTCATCATCTTCCGCACTATCGCCAGATCCACAGGGTACGGAGCACAGTACCTTGGATCCACGATCACTCCGGCCACACCACCGCCTTGTGGAGGCGGAGGACCCGAAGGGCCCGTCCCTTGTGGATACGCGTACACATACGGTTGCTCCATTTGCTTCTTTTAAGCGCGCTCTCTGTTTTGTTTTGCTTTGGTGATTTTTTGGTTTTTCCTATGGTTTGGTTATGCCGAGAAGATAAGTTTGGGGTTTTTATAATTTTAAAAATAAATATCTGGATCGAATATGTTCACTTGTAGTTGTCACCTTTCTCTCGAGGAGAAAAGTCTACGAGCATATAAATATTACAGTAAGTATATTTTATTTTGTAACAAAGGTTCGAAGAAAAAGCTAGTATTTAATTATTGTCCGATTTAATCTATCCGATTCTGCATTATTAAGCCATTAACAGTGAACTTAAAATTGAAGGAGTATATCTTTGTTTCAGCATAATTTTTGTTCCTTCAAACTTTTAACACGGTTCAAAAACGACTACACGTTGTGTAACTAAAACGGGATTATTCAACGAACATTGGTACCACCAACGTATGTGTCAACGTAAGTCACTTAGAACACATGGTTTCTTTAAAAATTTTGGAAAAAAAAAAAAAAAATCAATCGCGTTGTAACATATGTATAAACTTATCAGAAAAATTCGCCCAAAATTTCTTTTAAAAAATCACCAAATTGAATTTTTCCACGTAGATGAAATGTAAGCGCACATATAGATAAATATTTTATTTATTTTTTTATTATTTGTTAAAGAAACTCATCCGTTATGTTTAGATTCCATTAAGTTAAATGTAATCCATACATAGATAAAAGTAAAGCATTTTTGCACGAGTATCATCACGATATCAGTCAAGTGATTAGCGATAAAATCATCAAAATCGAAGATTCTTCACGATATCCTGATTTTATCAATTAAATATTATTCTGTCATCGAAGACTCCATACCAAATTTCATATTAATCTTCCGACTGATATAGAAAATAAATTCGCATTGGAAATTTTGAATGATGATCTCTCAACTCCGAAATAAATTTTTACATATCAGCTCTTTGAAAGTTTGAATCCATTTCTATGTTACCAAATATTCACAAAATTTATGGCCCAACAACTGTTCAAATCGAGTTTGAAACCCTAGGATGATATACTGGCCCAAGTGTTTAAAGAAAACAAAAAAAACCTGAATCATCCGATCGCTATTTACAATTTATACAGACGAAAAAATTAACGCATGCTCCACACGCATGCTCCACTAATCAATTAACCAACCAGCAAAAATAATCCTAAAAATTAACGCATGCTCCACTGATCAATTAAATTACCCATCTTTACTCCGCTCGCCGACACATTAATTTGTTAGGTCAGAATCGCCCAGATTCTAGATGGTCGCTATTACTCTATACATTATAGGGAAGTATATACCAATGCTTCGTAATATTCACACAGAAGGAAAAAAAAACGCAAATCGGCCAAGTTTTGGCAATTTACCTACCAGATTCTTGAAATGATTTTTTCTTCTTTTTTTTTGAACAAAACCATTTTCTTGAATTGCTATGACAGTAATCAGATGAATCGCGCTGGTTGTCTGGTTGATGTGATACAATAATATACGCAAACTATGTAAAGCTATCTATTCATTTTTCATTTTTAATCACTAGCTATCCGCTTCACTAATAAATCTAAAACTAATGAACAACTTATACTATATAAGAGACTCGAATTATTTAAGAGGCATGATAATTACATAAAACTACATATATACAGTACCTGATATTTTTTTTTTTTTTGTTGCCAAGACTAAGCTTCCCTTTGCTCTTTGGGTACGTACGTAATAGGTACTTTTGCCGGGTATCTAGCTACTTCCGCTAAACACGCTTCTCGTTACACACAAATCGACATACAAAGACACACGTGTGCGTGTTTATCGATATAAAGATATTCCCACGTGCGTCAATATGTGACCAGCACTCGGATCATCATCAATGTGAAGTGGTCATGATGGGGAAGATGGGCACATGAAGAACTAACTCAATTATCATCATCACACTCCACACACGTATATATCCCCAATTTCCGCATAAAATTATACATTAATTTGGGGATCGGAGAGTGTATATGCAAAGAGATGAGCTAGTAATGCACGTGCCCTGCTTCTCCATCTTGCTCAGCACACACCTTCTTCATCATTCACTCCTATCTCTCCGATCACATAACAAGGGGATGAGAGAGAGAGAGAGAGAGAGAGAGAGAGAGAATGGAGGAGCTTCGGTGACAGGTAGAGTCAACTACATGTACTAAGTGCTTTCTCATTTATAGCAATGGAAATATCAGTTTATTTTAATTACCCAACAATATTCTATTTATCTTAGTGTAAGATTCGATGTTATGGAAAATTACTTTTTGTTTTCATGTAAGCTAGTATTTAAAATATACACATTGATCTAGATTTTTTGTACTCTCTCTGTTCCTTCGATGTTTTGTTTTTTTCATAAAGATTAAGAAACAATTAATGTTTAATTATTAGTGTATTACTTTTAAATTTTAAATAACTATTAGCCAATAAAAATCATAGAATTGTCTTGAAATTCATATTTTTGTTGCATTAATTAACCAAAAGTACATTTAATAGTCTAAAACATCAAATAATAAGGAACAAATAAAAAAAAACTAAAACATCAAATATAGTGGAATAGAGGGAGTATATAATATACCTAAATGATACTTGCGCTCTCTCTAGTCTCTACCTATAATGCAAATCCCGTAGGTTCGACATCTAAAAACGAATTCCAAAATTGATAATTTCACCATTTACTTTTGTTCTTATTCTAATTAACAGATAGCACCATCTCTTTAGATTTATCGCAATGAAACCTAAAAATACATCTAACAAATAATGGAGACAGCATGCATGCTGACCCATGAACATGCTACCCAAAATCCCCAAAATAAAATGCCAGTGTGTGTATATATACGTACACACGCATTTTTATAATAATGTTCTTGAGGTTAAGGACCACAAGAGCGCACCTATATATTAAGAGGAATTTAGGCTGCACAGACTATATGTAATGTATTAACCCCGTCGGTATACTTATTTATGTAAACATCATTTACTATACGAGGTTTCTTTTGATAAATACATACTAGTATTTTTGAACTTGTTGAGGTAAATAATGGAATTAGGTAGGAGATTTTAAGTTTCCTAAATATTTCTGCTGAAATCATTAAAGAGTACCATCCGACAGCTCAATGACTTTTCTTTTTCGACATTAAGGTAGGACTTGAGAGAATCATGCTGTCGTAATTATCACTTATATCAAATCCATTAGTTTTCTTCTCTAACTTATCTAACTAATTACCTTTTTTTATTTTGCAAACATCAACGTTTTTTTCTTCCTAATTGTACTTTTAATCAGTTTCCCTCGCCTCCATCGTGATCTGTGTAAAATAATAAAATATCACTTGATATATAGATAAAATATAACTTAACCAATTCTAACAAAAAATCAGAATATAATTGGTAAAGTTGCATTAAAATGTGTAAAATGATTATATTTCGAAACAAAAAAAATTTCAAAACAGCTTATAAAATAGGACAGAGAGAGTATTGATATAAAACTGTTAGCTTATACTTCCTCCTCATTTTTTAATGAATTTTTTGAGATTTTCATATATATTAAAGAAAATTTACTTTTAATTATAAATGAATAGATTTTTGCAATTAAACAGTTTTCTATAAATTTAAACAATTCAAAAAATATAATAAATATTTCTTGAAAAATGAATAAATATATCAAAAAATTAAAATATTTATGTATATAAAACAATAAAAACTGACTAAAATTCATTACAAAAAATGGAGGAAGTAAATGGTTAAAACGATTTTTTCGGTGACATGAGAAATGTATTTTGGACCAATTTGCTAATTTTTCCTTCTTGCATAATGCATATATAAAGTGAGATTTTCATATTTTATACACCAAAGTTCTTTTGTAAGAATATATGTTTTCGCGGAAACTATATTATTTGGTTATATAACCTCAGCTACCTGGCTACCACTGTTTGTTGCATACATTTAATTCGATTCTAACTGTATAGAATTGCGTTGGGACCATATTATATTATTTTTGGATAGCTTGTACCACATATAAATTGATATGTATGTGTTGATTTTTGCATGTTCTTTCGGGTGAGTTTAACTCCGAGATCTATGGATGATCGTGTAAAAGATTAAACCTCTGGGAAATAAAGTACTTTGGACAGTGTGTCAAATAACTGGAAAGATACTGGTGTTATACTGTTATTTACTCGATCTGTTTCATAAAAAGTGTCTCACATTTTTTACACTATTAAAAAAATTATGTACTCCCTCTATTTCTTGATTTTTAAGCTTTTGCAAAGTTATTAAAAACATTAATTATACATTTTTGAACTTAATTTCGGATTTTTATTTAATTTTTAATTATTCACAAATACTTTTTCCCACTTTTTAGTTCTATTTAATAATTTCATTAATTATAAAGAATTTTTCAATTAAAAAAAAAAGTTGGAATGCATTAAATAGAGTGTATAACATAAATAATAAGAAACAGCAAAAAAAACTTAAAAATCAAGTATTAAAGAACATAGGGAGTAAGAGACTAGTTTATTTATCTTATAGTAATACATTATACAAATTTTTTTTCTCTCTAATTAATAACCTGAAAGAATAGGGATAAATTTGAGATTTTATTTTAAAAATTGTATTTTCAATACAAGGTGACACTCTTTGTGAAACAAAAATTAACTCATAAAATAACTTTTTGTGAAATGGAGGAAGTATTTGTTGAATAATCGGTTATAATTTCTGCCATGACATTGTAAACAAAAATGGTGATCGTTGAATGAGAAGAAACGACAATGTAGGACTCATAATTGTCCACTCCTAATTAAAGTTGTAATCAAAGTCCACTTCTAAGTTATAGGTCCTAGCTCGTGAAAATCATTGAGATGCTTTTCTTGTCTTCAACAGTCTTTATTGTACATTTTTCTCCCTGTTTTCGTATTGTTTACCCCTAAGTTTCATTTTTTTCTTTTTGTATAGGACATTCTTCAGAACGTAGATACAACTCTTTTTTAGTTTTTAAAGTTTATTTTTAGTTTTTAAATAAAAAAGTTGATAAAAGAGAAAAGATCAGAACGAAATTTATATTTTGGCATACGAAAATGAGAAATCATGTTCATATTTTCAGACAAAAAAAAACCATGACAAAAAACAGATTATACATGTTTTCTACAAATTAACAAAAGTATGTATTATTCTACTTTGAGAAGAACCGTGTAATATCTCGATCTTTCTATTCCCAAAATATTTTAATCACTTTTTTGCTTAAAAACTTTAATTTTGTAGAGCTTTCCAGGAGATGTTTTATGTCAATGATCACCAATGCTAAGTTCGAATTATCAATATTTTATCATAATTGATTGCACGTTAATTAATTTGTCAAATCTGGTAGGCTATGATTAATTTAAATTAATTATATACTATGGAGTATGGGCTTGAAAGAATTAAGGAAAATTCACTGTTTCTCATCATAATGTCCATATCAACTAATTATCTATGAGAATTATCTATGACCATGAGGATTAATTTTCACATACACTTTTTCGTTTTCTCGAGGAAAAGGGAAAAGGAAAAAGACAACACAGATGGGATGTAGTGACTGAAATACAAGTCCCCTTCAAGAGATCATGAGAAATCTTTAACAGCCTATGAGCATACATTTAAACAAAAGCTCGATTTTCAAAAGTTTTATTGCGTTGCATGGACCTGAGTATAGATATGATCGTATATTGTATCTATATACTGTCCCAATTTCTGCTACCAATTTATCGATTCATGTGTTTTCGTGTTTATCCCTTTAGACTATCACATTTGCCTCTCTTGTTTTTTGTATAGCTAAATTGTAGTTGTATATGTATTTCAAAATATATGTGCTACAGGCTACAGCTAATTAGTAAAAAGGGAATATTCTGTTTGAATTATGGGGACGACACGTGGCATTCCACTGTAAAAGGAGAAGAGTGATGGAGATGTGAGTGGAGAGACTACAATATATAAAAGAAATTAGAATAATTCCATAACCGAAGTCGCGCCAAAAAGTTTTTTTTTTATTGCAAAAGACAACAACACTTTCAAATTAACATAACATCCATTGATTATTTACATTAGAAACTATATAAATTAATAATATATTTTATTAATATATAAATTTTAACTAAAAAATATTTTTTTTAAAAAAATCAATATTGATAATCTTTTAAATTTTCATTTTAACTAAATAAATTTTTTTCTATATACGTATATTTTCTTAACTTTTATTTTTGATGTTTTTATATTCACTTTATTATTTACATTTTTCATACTAGTCATATTATTTTATTTTAAAAAAAAAAATTTATATCTGTTTGGTGTGTGAGAAATTCATATTTTAATAACTAGATATCTTAGTTATATATATATATTATATGTTTTATATGATAATTATTAATTTATGATATTGCTAAGACCATATTTTACTTAGAAGTTTTTTAAAAATTATTATCTTTTTATTTTATCGAATTATATCATATTTTATACCGGTTTAATTCAGGATCAAAAAATATATTGTGTTTATTAATTTATCGAATATCAATTTATAGAGTTTTGAATGTATATCGTAAAAAGGTAAAAGTTACGTCACATTCCCATTCTGACAAATTAAACTTGATTATTCGTCGATGAATAAAAATATCTATTATTTTCTCGAACAGCGAAATCAACCGATTATCAATTCATCACAAAGCTGGAAAATTGATCAGTCTATGCATAAACGCTGGGCCATAAGCAGTTAGCCAGTTACTAACACTTTCGTGAACCAGACACCATTATAGACTACAATTACATATCACGTCATGAAGCCGTGAACCAGATTTACAGTATCGTGGACGAGCGTAGCTAAGTAGCTTGATATTGATATCGCTGTACACCACTGTCAGAAGAATACGACCACTGAGTTTAAAAGTTTCTTAGGATGTAATCTATATGATAATTATTGTTAACGCCACGTTTTGGATATATTATGAATGAAAACTTTACAGAACATCAACAAATAAACACACAAAATGTTGACGACTCGCTTAAAGCACACTAGTGGAAAAATTTGATATATTATAGCTTGAACATATAGATTTTGGTTGGCAAGATATATATATATATATATAGATTTGAAGTTTCAATAAATGTTTTATAATTGAAGCATGGACTAAATATTTGATAAGATAACGCAAATTTAAAATAGATTAGAAAGTTGGTGGCAGACATGTATCACACGAAATCTGCCACTTACACAGATATGCGAACTTACTGTTGTGACGCAAATCAAACTTTATGTTAATAATCAATTGTCACGCTTAAGCCTCCAAGTGCATCCTTGTTTAATTCATTCATGTTAAGTGCCAATTGTATAACTATGTTTTTATAGTTTATCTGAGCTGTTCCCTTGTATCCATATAATATAATCCATATATATATATTACATGTATTATTCATGGTGCATCATTAAAAGGCCTACTACTTCGTATTTAGTTTTATTAAAAAAAACATATACGCAAGCATTTGGAAGTTGTGTGATANAAATTTTTTTTTTTTTTTTTTTTTTGTCAAACAACGATTGCATTAAAATAAGAAAGGGGTTCAACCTCTGAAAGAGGTTAAAGTTTCAGGAAACAGAGCATCCTTTGCTAAAGCATCTCCCGTAGCATTCTCTAAACGAGGAACAAAGAAAAACTTGATAGAATCAAAGGCATTACAGAAACCATACACATCATGGAGTACGCCTTTGAACTCATTTGTGACTCCCTTTGAGATGATGAGGGAGATAAGAACTTGGGAGTCTGAAAAAACATTCATAGTTCTGAAATTGAGGCTGATTGCAGCCAATAAAGCTTTACGGACTGCCAGAGCTTCAGCTGCCAAAGCAGAGCTCATGAACTTGGTAGTCGCTGAGCCTTGAGATACCCGGCGACCATTGTCCCCTTGAAAGTGCCAGCCCAAACCACAATCACTTGTTTCCGCCCACCAAGCAGTATCAACAAAGCAATTTAGCGCGTAAGGGATAGGGGAAGGCCGATAATGCGTTGGGAGTCGATTAGCCTGCTTTGGAAGCTCTTCTTGGGCTGAGATCCAGCTACGAGCTTCCAGGATTGCCTTACACACGGTGTTCTCTTCCGAGAAGGCGCAGTTCTCGAAAATTAACTTATTCCTAGCTGTCCAAAGGTTCCATGCTATCCAAGGGAATAAGGGGAACTTTGCCAGGCCAGTGGGAGGAAGGTTTACCATTTTTGCTGCTCCTTGAACTAAGGAGATAGTGGTATCATGTGCTATATCCCTAGGCGCAAAAAGCACCGGGGCTAAGTCCCAGACCTTCGCCGCAAAAGGGCAGCGCAGAAGGACATGGAGTTCATCTTCAACCTCTCCACATCTTTTGCAGAGAACTGAGGTCGTTATACCACGTTTAGCTAGGGCATCACCCACAGGGAGCGCCTGTCGCAGGGCTTTCCAGAGAAAATGGCGCAACTTTGGGGAAGTTTTAACCTGCCAAACATAACGATTCCAATTAAAGTTAGGGGAGAGATGTGATGCAGGAGCAGAGGCAATGGCCAGATTATATCCCGATTTGGTAGAGTAAACGCCTGATTTCTCATGCAGCCAAACCAAGGAATCTGCCATGGGGGTAGCGCTGACAATAATTCGTCTAATAGACTCCTCATACTGAGGTAGGTGGAGCTGGATAGCTCTAACGTTCCAGTTTTTTGCTACCGGACAGAGGAGGTCCGAGACTTTCAACTCCTTATTCGAAGAGGTAGGTGGACCAATAGGGATTTTTGGATGATCAAGAGAGATCCAAGGGTCATGCCAGACACGGACCGTTGTTCCATCACCTATAACCCATCCTAATCCCTTCCGTAATAGATCTCTCCCAGCCAAGATACTCTTCCATCCATGGGAAGCAGATGACGGAGCAGAGATCTCCAGCAAGTCACCCGAAGCGCAATATTTCCCAAGGAGGACCCGAGCAAACAGAGAATTAGGGTGCTGGAGGAGTCTCCAACTCTGTTTAGCGAGAAGAGCATCATTAAAAGTCTGAAGGTCACGGAAGCCTAGACCCCCTAGCGATTTTGGGGCTGTTAGCTTTTCCCAAGCTACCCAACACATCTTTCGCTTGTCTGGTTTATCGTCCCACAAAAAAATGTAAACAACGCTTGAATTTTCTTACAGAGGGAGGCCGGCAGCTTGAAGCAAGACATAGCATAAGCCGGCATAGCTGCTAGCACAGCTTTGAGTAAGACTTGCTTCCCCGCGCCAGAGAGGAATCTGGTAGCCCATCCTTTTGTTTTTAGGCGGATCCTATCAAGGATGGATGCAAAAATATCTCGCTTTCGGCGACCAAAGTGCTCGGGGAGGCCCAAATATTTCCCTAGACCTCCTTCACCTGCAATGTTAAGATCCGCTTTCACTCTTGTCTTTGTTTCTCCAGACGTTTTGGATGAGAAGGTAATTGCAGATTTCATCACGTTGATACATTGACCTGAGGCCCTCTCGTACCGGTCAAGTATATCTCTAAGCGTTGAACAACACTCGGGGTTTGACTTACAAAAGAACATTGTATCATCAGTAAAAAGCAGATGGTTTATCAAAGGGCTACCACGAGCTACACGAATACCAGAGAGGCTGCCATTAGCTTGTGCCGCTGTACACAGTCCCGATAAAACTTCCGTGCAGAGAATAAAGAGGTATGGGGACAACGGGTCCCCCTGTCTAAGCCCACGAGACGGGACAACATTTCCTTTCGGCAGGCCATTGATCAGGAAGGAGTAGGAGACAGAGGTAACACAAGCCATCACCCAGGAGATCCAAGTCTCATGAAAACCAAGTCGCAAGAGGACCGCTCTAAGGAATCTCCACTCAATTCGATCGTACGCTTTACTCATGTCCGTTTTGATGGCCATAGAGCAGAACTTTTTCGCCTTGGATGTTCGGAGGAAGTGGAGGATCTCATGGGTAATCAGCACGTTGTCTGAAATTGCACGTCCCGACATGAATGCTGATTGGTGGTTTGAGATTAACGCCGGAAGAAAAGCTTGGAGCCTTTTAGTAAGGATTTTAGCTATAATCTTATAATGAACGTTGCATAAGGCGATGGGACGATAGTCCGCCACCTTCTTTGGTCCCGCTCCTTTAGGAATGAGAGTGACATGAGTCTCATTCTGTCTTCTATGCAACGTCCCTGAGGTAAAGAAAGACCGGATGTCTCGGGATACATCATCTCCGATGATATTCCAATACGATTGATAAAACTTTGTTGAGAAGCCATCAGGCCCGGGAGCCTTTCCAGCATGAATGGAAAACACAGCCTTCTTAATCTCCAGGTCATCAGGGATAGTGATTAGAGCATTGTTCATGGCTTCTGTCACCTTGGGTTGAAGAGCATCGATAACCACTTCAAAAAATTTCACATTCATTTGAGCTGAAGATATTCTGGAAGTAAGAGGAAATAACACCAGCCATTTGATCCTCCTCAAAAAACTCCACTCCTTCGTCGTTCTCTATTACAGAGAAACTGTTTATGAGACGTCTTCCTCTGGTGATCGCGTGGAAGTACCCTGAATTTCGATCACCGCTGTGCAGCCATTGGATCCTACTGCGCTGTCTCCAAAATAGTTCTTCTTCCTTATAAGCGACTCGAAGACTCTCTGAGATGAGATTGATAGTCAACTGATCGGGTACCGTAGCTGATAAGGCTACTTCAAGAGCATCTTGCTTCTCTTTGATACATTTTGAACTATTTCTCTTTTGTTCTTTAGTCCACTCAATGATTTTGCGGCGACAGAGGTTGAGCTTGTTTATCACTGTGTCCAACGGACAAGTGTTCCAAGCTTTATCCACTAAGGTGCGGATCTCTTCCTTCTCTGTGAGATTTCTATCAAATCTGAACATGCCTCTTTTCTTGCGATCAACTTCATTAAAGAAAGACACCAGAGGTCTGTGATCTGAGCCCTCAAACCTGAGGTAACGGCATCGACCCGCCGCGAAAGTTTCCATCCAAGCACAATTGACTAACGAGCGATCTAGCCTTGATCGAACAAAGTGACTGCGTCGAGTTCCACGCCAAGACATGGCATTTCCGGAGTGTTTTAAATCCCAAAAACCATTGCTGGAAATAAATTCCCGAAAAGCAAGGAAGGATCCCTCACAACGGCTAGGACCTCCTTCTTTCTCCACGTTTTCCAAGATATCATTGAAGTCACCCGTTATCATCCAAGGGGAGTCTCGAGAGGATCCAAGTGCCGAGATTGAGTCCCAAAACAGGGCTCTGTTTGCATGATGGGGATTCCCATATAAAAACGTAACATGGGAGGAGGAGTTTTTAAACTTGATTTCTGTATCAATGAAATTTGGAGACGAGCTCAAAACATCAATAGTAACCTCCTCTTTCCAAAGGAGAGCAAGGCCTCCACTTAAGCCCACCGGGGGAAGTAAAAAGCTATTGGAGAAATTCATTCCTTGAGTGTTTTTCAATACAACTTCATCAGAGTTTTTAGTCTCCATGAGAAACAAAATGTCTGGGGAAATACAACGATGTAAATCCTTTAGACGATGTATTGTCAGGTCGCTTCCCAATCCCTGACAATTCCAAGCAGCTACAGCTAAGGAAGAGGATTTGGTGCGGATTGAAAATCCACCACATTCCTCGAAGGAGCTGGAGTTGATGAGTTGTGACTAGTGCCAGCAGCTGTAAAGTCCTTATCGCAAGGTAAAATTGTTGAATTGTCAGCACAAAGCTTCTTCCTTGGAGGGTTAGCTGACCTTGGGGTCTTAGCTTTCCTCACATTAATGGCCTGTCGGGGTCTTAACACCATTCTTTTCTTTGGTGGATGCTTGGTTATCTTGCGTTTACCGGCAGCCTTGGTCGCCGCTGCTCCGGTAACCTTTGGGGGAGCTTTAGTCCTTGGATTCTTCTTTCTTGTCGCTTTAGTAGGCACTGGTTGTTCCAGCCGGAGAGCAGCTGGGATTCTGGTTCCCTGAGCATCCACTGGAGGAGCCGAACCTGAGGCTCCATTATTGCTGGGCAGGGAGAGTCTCTCGGCCAGTCTTGGATTACTGGTGAAGAAAGGAGACTGCTCGTTTTCATTAAGGTATTGAACTTCCACATCACGGAGTCTGAGAGAGCCTCCACTGTCCTCTCTCGAGGGACGCCGAGAGTCGTGCTCACCAGGCAAAGAGAGGCGTTCCAGGGCTGAGCGGCGTTCACGAGATGCATCGACTGAGCTCGCAGAACACTGCCTTTCTGGAATAGGGAGAGGGTCTCTTGCTGGTCTCGGTGGAGGGGTAGGTGTGTGGGACTGATGATCCCGTGAATCATCCCTACTGGGAGAGTGTCTGCTAGAGCCCCTTCTGACCTCTGCCCCATTAGGAGCTGGAGCTCTAAAGTCAGAGTTATGAAGAGATGCGGGATTCGAGGTAATCCACGATGGGGAGGATTCTCTTCGGTAAGAGTTTCCGTGGGAAGAGTGTCCACAGGCAGAGATACCGCGGGAAGCCTCTCTTCTAGAGTGGGAGACCTCTCGGTCATACTTAGCCGTAGACAAACGAGAATCTTCCTTGCTAGAGTAGCCATGGGGGCCAACAGACCTTTCTCTATGAACAGGTGATCTATGTCTGCCTGAAGGCGGGTTAGAGCTGAAGCGATTTGGTCCCTTCTCCCCTTTATTCATAGCATGACCTCTTTCAAAGCCACGAGATCTGTTTTCTCTTTCAGAGTAATGACGGTACGGAGACGGGGGTCTATAGCCGCGTCTCTCATCATGTCTTCTTTTTCCATCTTCAATCTTCTCTAGGGTTCTGCGTTGGTTGATACCTAACGGGCGAGAAGATCTAGCTCCATTTACCACCTCCGCTATTCTGTCGGGGCAATCTTTCTCTTCATGGCTCAGAGAGTAGCACGAGAAACAATGTTTTTCTAGCTTCATATATTGAAAGCTTACTGTGGTTACTTCACCCGTGGGAAGTTTGATTTCCATGTTCATTTCCAGAGGTTTGAGGCCGTTTATATCCACTCGGATTTTGGCTTCGTCGACGTCTTTGGAGGAGATATGTCCCAACTCCAAGCCTATGGTGCGGATGGTATCCTCTGTCCAAAAGTGGAGAGGGATTCCATGGATTTTGACCCAAAAGGAGATCAAACTCGGAAAATCAGGAGACACTATTGGTTCCCAACGTTGAAGGATAAGCATCCATTTCTTGTAGTGGTAGGGGGCCTTCTTCAGGACTGTACGGAGGTCATCCTCTGTCTGAAACTTGAACTGGAAGCTTTCTGGTCCCAGATCTCTTCCTGTAACTCTTCCCTCCATATTCCAGTGTTGGGGGAAGAACTCCACTATGTCTTCAGGATTCTGGATAGAGGGGTTAGTAACCCTCCCTATTAGATTCAGTCGGTGTGCTGCAATGAGCTCAGAGTTATCGCCTGCCGGGATGGGAACCGGAGCTCGTCTGGGAGTCCTGTTTGTTGCTGCGGACCACTTCCCTTTCTCCTGACGCAAGTATCTGTGGTCCATACTTCCACAGAGTTTTAAGGGGAAACGGTTTCAAAAGAAGAGTACCTCACTCGAAAGGGGTTGAGTAGATGCAAAGGCTGTATTACACAGTAAAGGGTCTTGAAACCCAGAGTAGCAATGTACAAGAACTTAGAAGAAATATTCCTTGTTCTGTAGCGAGTTCAGGTGCTCCGGTTGTGGGGAAGTTCCATTTGTTCGGGAGAAACCTTCCATATTGACTTCTCAAGCTTCTTAATCCTTCTTCTTTCCTAACTTGTGCTGAATTTCACCAGAAATTTTGAAATTCGCCGTAGAAAAAAATTCAAAATTCAAAAACCAGCCGGAAAAGGTGAAGTAGATGCGTCTAGGCTCGCTAAACGAAGAGGTAGATGCGGAGGGGCACTGGAAACGAAGAAGTCGCTGCGGTGGTTTGCAGGGAATTAGTGCTGAGCAGACCTTGCATCGAAACCCGGGCCTGGGAGAGAATCTTCCCAGCGAACTAAAATTCCAATATAATCCGAGAAAATTGATTGTGCACAAGTGATAATTTTTATCCTTGAATTACAGTTGCTTAGGCATCAACAAGAGTGATGAGTAGGCNAATTTTTAAAAAAAAAAAAAAAAAAAAAAAAAAAAGTAAAGAAACCACCAGACCCAACTGTCTGTCTGTCTATACTCTTATATAGGAGTACTAGTTAAATAGCTAAAAGCAAGCTGGGCAACGAACCACGAGCCAGGTCCCTCTGTACGCTCTCCCAAACCGTACAACGGCCCATGTCCCATCCTATTGGCCCGAGACTGTAATCCGTGACAGTGAGCCACGTGTTGAAATACTCCCTTAGTTCTGTCACCACTCCCTCTTTCAACTTCCACACGTGGACCCAATACACGTGCGAACCCTCCCATCCTTCTGCGATCACGCACCCACACCCATGACCAGCCACCACCGCTTGCACGCTGCTTGGCTCAAACCCAAACGACACCTCGCTCGGTGCTTCCCCTGTTAGCAGCCTCATCATGTGCTGGCACCAGGGGCGGATCTACATCAAAGGTAGGTGTGGCACGTGCCCCATACTAATCTTAATATTTGTATATGAGATTACTAACAATAATAATAATCATGTAGCCTAATGCCCCACGTTAGAACTCAAGTGCATGGTTCGAAACCTCTTGAAAGCTGTCTATTTTTGTTCATTTTCTTTTTCTTCTCACATCTCCTTTTATCTTATTGGACTATGTTCCTACTTGTGTTTTTTTTTCCCTTAGAAGTAGCATTAAATAATACTTTTATACATAGTTTATAATTTTTGCTAGTTATTTGTGCCCCATGCAAATTTTCTTCCTAGATCCGCCCCTGGCTGGCACTGGTGCGGTCCATGGAACCACCATTCCACGTCACTCGCCACCAGTTTCGCCACCGTCGATGCCTCACCTTTCTGCAACGCTCTGTACAGTGACTCTATGGTCCCCTTGTTTCTCATTTCCGGGGTCAAAAGCTCTACAGTCTGTGCTTCCATCCCCATTGAGAAATTTTTTTTTTTTTTTTTTTTTTCTTCTTCTTCTTTTGTACGTCTGTAGCCTGTAGGAGGAGTAGGCTTCTGTCTAGTTTTCAGTCGCTTTTATAGCCAACATGAGTCCTCTGTCCATTGGGGTCAATTTTGATTTTTTATGACGCGCTTCTTTTTTCACTCGTCGCCCTTTTGTGTTTTTTTTGTCGGTGATAATCGCAACAATATGGATCGTTTTCCTGGCTACCTATCTCCATAGAATAGTGTTTGGTTTGTAGGTTTGGTTTTGAGCACCTCAGGATCGCGTCTTATAAAGTCTTCCTTGCGTTTATTTCAAAATCAAATTTGATACTATGCTATCACTCTACGTAGCTACTTATTTCGACTAATCCCGTCATGAATCGCTGCTAGTAGGCGTAGTTTTCAGGTGATATTTATAACATGGCCTCTTCTCTTTCCTTTTTCTTTGTTCGTAAACCAACCATCTAACGAATTTGTACTCGTTTGTAAACCTCTTATGTCGCTCTATTGAGGATGATCTGAGTAAGTTGGTAACTAAGTGTGCTTAAGATAGTTCATAGTTAGAACTTGTACCAGATGCATACACTTCTAGCGAACAATCGGAATATGTCTCAATTTTTCCTCTAGATTCGTCTAATTGTTGCTGTGATTGAGCTAGCCAGCAGAAATTGATATATACTCCCTCTGTTCCTAAATATAAGTTTTTTTTGAGTTTTCACACAAATTAAGAAACATTTATTATTTAACAATTAATACATCATTTTCTTAATCAAACCATTTTTTAATAAATATGAACCAATAGAAATTTAATAATTCAATTACTTTTAATTAATGGTTCTTGAAGTTTGTAAAAAGTACCTTAAAAATTCTAAAACATCTTATATTTTGGAACAAGAAAAAATCATAAAACATCCTATATTCCGGAACGGAGAGAGTATAACCTTTTGGTGTTAGGAAAAATAATTTTTACGTATATATATTTTGTAGTATCTGTTTCTGGCTTGTGGGTTTTGATTGTGAAACCTGAAGAGACACATTTTCAAGGGTTACACAAACTTTACTAATAAATAAATTTGCAAGAGGCCTGAAGCTTATTCAAGCTAATATAGCCTAATAGTAACATTATAAGAGAGAGTGGTATCTTTTTACTAATACTAATAGATTAATTATTAGTGGTTTAAATGGAGGAAATGTGTAGTCCACGTATCATTAAATTAAATGAGCAATAAAAGAGGCCAAGTTGGATCCAACGAAACCCCCCCTCTTAAAAGTAATTAATTTGTACTATTCTATTTCTGATTCGGACCCCAAATATGTACATTGACTTCTCACCTTCCAATGCCCATCAGTTTACGAGTTCAGGTTTAATATTTAAAAACCAGCTCGGGTTAAGATTAACCAGTTTTATTTCTTAATAAACCAGATGAGATTCAGTTAGTTCAAAGTTCAAACCTATGAATAAAAACGAAGTAGTAGGAAGGAGTAAATGAGTAATGTGTGTTGGACCACAGGAACATTGCATGTAGCAAAGTTGTGAAGTGTCAAATAAATGATACTAGTACAAGAGCACATCCATAACGGAAATCTAATTGTGACTTTCTCTCGTTTTTAATTGGGTCGACGACTGCCTTTGGGGTCGGCGACATCTCCCTCATTTCTCTGTCTTGTACCAATAATCTCATGTTACTGAATTATACTGATTAATAATAATACATAAACTAAGGGACAGAAAAGTGTTACGTGTACAATCAAGCATACACAAAATTTAGAAATCCTTAAATAATCTATCTAGATTTTTTGGTTGTATGCTTTTAACAAATAAACCTAATGAATCACAGTTGGTAAAAGAATTATTTATAATACGTGAGACATTGAGACCATAATCTGAAAACTAACCTTGTAATAATAATTCTAACAAACCAAACTGCGCCAGAGGATTTTGAAGAACTTGTAGCTACTCGTACATGAAATCGTTCGCAAACTCGAAATCCATTTCTGAGCTGTATTTTTAATCGGTGGCTTAAATAACAACCACAGGCCTAGTCTGTTGTAGTGTTTGATTACCTGTTTCCATTCCATGGCCTCAAAACCGACCTTTCACCAACCTAATACGCTGCGTTTCTGCTTATGCATAAGCATAACCTTTGCTTTTTCATCTACAGTATTCCTTTGCGCTGTAATTTCATCATTTATATCGAGTACCCTAATTTGGGTCAAGTAATGGGTTACAATAGTTTAGGCTTCTTGTTTTGGGCTTCAATATGTCAATCAAGCCCAATCATAATGTGTGGTTGATGACGACTAGACCATGAATGTTTACATAGTTTTTGGTTTTTATTTTTAGTTTTTGGATTTTGATTTTGGTTTTAACTTTTGAATTTTGGTTTNTTTCTTAAACACTTGATTGGTAATTTTTTTAGTTTTTGGTTTTTATCTTTATCTACAATTATTTTTAAAAACGTTTTCATTTTTTTTTTTTATGTTAATAAACTAATATATAATGTTCTATCAATAAAAAATAATAATAAAATATTTTATTAATAAGAACGTATACGTACGTTTATTTAACAAAATTAAAATAAATTAAACTTATTATAGCATATTATTGTAGAGATATTCATAAAAATAGAGATAATATTTATATATATTTTTAAAAAATAAAATAAAAATCAAGTAAATTTGTAAGATGTATTAATAAAAAATATTAGTTTTTATGTAAATAACTATTCCAAAAAAGTTATGACATTTTTGTATGTAGAGAAGAGAAGTATGCTAGTTTTTCTTTTATGTATAAAATATTGAAGACTAGAAAAAGAAAGATATTTTTAACCCAAAAAAATACATTGATGAAAATTAAAAATGAAGTCTCGGCAACATTTGAGTAGAAACTCAAAAAATATAGATTTTGGTTTTTACTTGTAAATGGGTAGTTATTTTCAAAAACTAATTTTCCTAAAATCTAGGGAATCAACTTTTAGAAAATCTTGATTGGGTAATAAAATGGTTTTTATAGAAACAAAAACCAAAAACCAATCTAAAAACTACTGCCAATCAAGGCCCTAATTAGTTAGGATAACACTCAACCAAACCATACTTTACTCTATAGAGCATATATCTATGTGAGTGCGTTTATAGAAACATGTGAATGATATGATGTTTCAGCGCTAGATTTATTTGTTGGAAATTTTACATGTGAATGAATAGAACATTCTTTTTTTAATCGCATGGATGAACCAGCATACTTCAAGATACTTAGCCAATTCAACTTTCAATATTTTCAGTCATGCGCACAGATTGAACAAGGAGGTAACGACAATAAATGACATCCAGGAAAGGGAGATNGGAAAAGGGGATTTTTTTTTTTTTTTTTTTTTTTTTTTTTTTTCTTAAATGACAATAAATGACATATAGAGTTTGGAAGTATTGATATTTTTCGGTAACTCATCGGATTTCGGGTAAAAACCCAAACCGACCCCATATCTACGGATAGTAGAAAACTTTATCCAATAGGGTAAAATGTTTATATCCGAACCCGATTCGAACCATTTTTTTTTTGTCGGTTTCGGATCCGGGCAAAATGCTCAGGCCTAAGTGAGTTGTACAAATGCATATGGCTATGAGAATTATGTCTGACGTTATTGATTACGTCGAACTAATAGAAATTCTTGTTTATGTCTGACGTTATTGATTATTTATGTTTTGAGCTGGTTTTGAATTAAGTGTGGAAATATGGCTATGGGCTCGATTTGAAAATTATGAGGAACTCTAAGCGTAGTTGTTATAGGCCGGAATAGTTTGTAAATAGCATAAATAAATGTGTAAAATTAAAGAATTTTCAAAAATTAGGACGAGGAGTGAAATATGAATGACCATCATAATTGCGAAAAATAGCGAGTGAAAAAACATATACAAAAACTAAGATGGTCCGGGTCTGAATGCGATAGATGTAAAATCATAATGCATGATTTGCTATGGACACATGACATGAGTTAAAGCTACTAGACAATAAGAAGTAGTTAAAGAGTTTAAGGAAGAGTGATCAAGCTTGGGTAATAAGAAACAGCACCCGCCATGTAATACGAAGCGAAGAAGAATTGACTAAACGAGTTAAACCGAGAATTGTATAGCACGAGCTTGGCCTTGTCGTCGCTGGAGTCATAGAGCAATAGCCTGTTGTTGAAGAGTGACGCGATGGGTGGCTAGCTAGCTGCGTGCGAAGATAGTCCTCATAATATTCCTTATGAATAGGACAATTGAGAGTTGAACGGAGATTTATGAGTTTTGACCCATGTCACATTGTCTGGATTTAACGACCATATAGTTTGCGTGTCTCCCTTATCCTCCGACAAGGATAGGCGGTTCTTCAAGGTGCACATGTTGATCCGCGTATGAGGTGCATGGGCAACAGGTATTTTGGTCATAACCGTCAAAGACTCAGTGTGAAGATCGAAAGACAAGACTTGGAAAATATCGTGGGATGTTGCCACGTGTAAATTAGCAAGCTGGAACATATTGTTGGTCTTGACGGCGCGTGTACACACACCCTACGCGTAAGAGTCACATGGTGATGAGTGATGCCGAAATCAACGGACATAAACAGAGGCCTCTTGTACCTTTTTTTGACCTTTCCCTCTCCCTTTTTTCCCCTCTATCAAGTATGTAATCATATTCATATGACTGACTTATGTAAGTTGTAACCCAATTTTAATGCTCCTCTATCAACTTGCGTCGGCGGTAGGGTCTGCCTTTACACGTCAGCTAACTCGCGTTTGCGTTTTCCTCTTTCATTTAACAAAAAGGGCGTTCTGCGGAAAGACCGTGACCGGATGGGACCCGCCGCTCTAGCAAAATGGTCCACTCCAGGAAAGAAAGGCGAGTCGGTGTGACAAGAACCACATTCTCTCCAATAACATTGCTACTGCCCCGTTCGGGTGCGCCCACGTTATTTTTTTACACCCGAAAAGCGGAAAAGCCTCTCACGGCTTCATTATTGTGTATATATCAATTATCCAAAAATTACGAAACGCAGCTGTATATGTATATTCCCTCTTCGCTTATACGTTTCTATATATTTTCAAAACTGGATTTTTGTTTTTGGGGTAATATCGAACTACACAAACAAACACATGTCAATTACACTCCAAAAAGTATCACCAGCTAATGGTGTCATTATATTTTGTTCATTACAGATAAACCAAATGATTACATCCCTAACCACCTGCTTCTTCCTTTTTTATATACAGTATATAATTTTTAATTTTGTCTGATTGATTGTGGACCGCCCAAAATTACAACAGTTTACAATATAATTAATTCCCCCAATTAAATGCATCCTACAATAATACTCCATTTGTTCCTTAATAGTTGATGTTTAAGGAAAAATGCATCTGAACATTATTTGGATGTATCTGGACTCAAAACACATCCAGATACATCCAAACATATTTTTCCTTAAACATCACCTATTAAAGAACAGAGGGAGTAATAGATATCACCTCGTCTCCATTATGATTGAAAACGAACATATATAATCATAAAACAGCTACATGCGTCTTTTTTACTTTTTTTTTTTTTCAATCACTCTTGTGAAACAAATAATGTGCAACAACATATGATATTGAATGGTCAACCATACATATCTCTTAAAATCATACTACTATACTAATTACTAAGCTGTACAACTATCTATAATTAACTGCACTGTTTCACGTTTGCAACCATTCATAAACTAAATGAGTTCATTTAGTGATGACTAATAGTCGAACTGTAACATTTAGTATTACGTCCACATTCAGCAACGTTTGATTATTGCCTTAGCACCATTGGATCCACCAAACTTAAAAAATGGAAAGAAATCGGAGATAATCAGCGAGAGGATCTGATACGAGTTAAAGCTACACGAAACTCCAAGTTACGATTTCGCCCCATTAACTATGGAAGGATAAATAATCAATTTAGAGAAAGTGCTTGGTCAGAAAAAAGTCAGCGTGGCAATTCCGAAAATAAAGTAGAAACTAGGCCCTAAACGTGAACCACATCTCGCCGTTTTATCCGCGTCTAGAGATAAACGCGTCCGATTCCCACTCGCATAATTTTCTTCTGTCTGTCCCTCTCTTATCTATCTTTCTTTCTACCTTTTGCTTTCTCACTCTAGATTCCATGTTTCTTTCTCTTTCCTCCGCCGTATAATCGCCGGGAAATAAACTCCACCGTCTCCCCTTGTTATTGGAAACCTTCGCGAACTATGCGCTGTTTTCCCCCTTTTCCTCCTACTACGAGTCGGATCTGTAATTTTTCTTCCCTATTTCCAACCCTAATCGGAGCTAATCACACCTCTGCTCGTTTCTCTTCTCGTTAGTCTTGTTCCGCCTCCTCAGGTTTAGGATTTTATTTTGCTCCAATTAACAAACCGAGAGCTATTCTTTCGTTCTTTTTCCTCTCTGTGTGTGATTTTTTTTTTTGTGTGTGTGTGTGGGGTTGTAAAGTAAAGTAGTTGTAGAGTGAGATATTATGGAGACTTCCATGGGGAAGCCGAGCTTCTTGCGGAATATCATGGTCCGTGTACTGCTCTTTGGCGTTCTGATCATCGTTGTTCGATTTGCTTATGTTGTCACCATTACTGGAGAATCATGCAATCGCGGCGACTTCTGCTTCTTCTCCCTCCCTGAGAATCTCAACTTTGTCATCTCCGGCGCTGGCTCCGGCGCTTCTGCTATCGACGCCATCAGATCTACCTCCGTGGGGTCCCCAGGCGATGATCTGTACACGAGCAGGGATTGGATCAAAGGCGTTCAGTTTTACTCTTCCATCTTTCAGGATCTGATCGCCGACGGTTATCTCTCGCCGGAATCGAAGACGCTCTGTGTAGAAACGGCAATCGGGCAAGAGGTTTTCTCCCTGAGAGAGATTGGGGTGAAGAACTCGGTCGGGATCTCTAAGAAAGCTTTGCGGCCGTTGGTGGTGAGAGGCGAGGGGCATGCTATTCCCTTCGAGAAAAACACATTCGATTTCGTCTTCTCCGGCGGTGGCCGCCTTGGGAAGTCGTTGAAGCAGTTGGAATTTGCCGACGAGATTAGTCGAACCCTGAAACCCGAAGGGTTTGCGGTGGTTCATGTTGGTGCTACAGATACGTACAGTTTCAATTCATTCCTTGATTTGTTTAATTCTTGCAAGTTGGTGAAGATGCGTGATATAGATGGTTTTGATTCGTCAATGCCTCACATCAGAGAGTTTGTCATTCAGAAATACTCAGAGATCGAAGGTCATCACCGGAAGAGTTCTGGTGGTGATAATGGTGGTAGGTGCTGGATTCCGGGTTACAAAAGAGATTTGATTCGGGATGCAGAGCCGGTGATTGAGGAGGAGCCTCTAAAGCCATGGATCACCCTCAAGAGGAACATAAAGAACATAAAATATCTCCCTTCAATGGTGGATATACGGTTCAAGAGTAGATACGTATACGTTGATGTTGGTGCTCGGAGTTATGGATCTAGCATCGGGAGTTGGTTCAAGAAAGAGTACCCAAAGCAGAACAAAACTTTTGATGTTTTCGCCATTGAGGCTGACAAAGCCTTTCATGAAGAGTATAAGATCAAGAAGAAGGTGCAGCTGCTGCCGTACGCGGCGTGGGTGAGGAACGAGACATTGTCATTTGAGATCAATCACGATCCCGGAAAGGAAGTGGAAGCCAAGGCAAAGGGCAGGGGAATGGGCAGAATCCAGCCAGTTACAAAATCCTCAAGCGATGATTTAGCTGGAGAGGTGAATTTGATTCAGGGCTTTGATTTCGCTGACTGGATGAAGAAGAGTGTGAGAGAGAGGGACTTTGTTGTGATGAAGATGGATGTTGAAGGAACCGAATTCGATCTAATCCCGAGGCTAATCAAGACAGGAGCAATCTGTCTGATCGATGAGTTGTTCCTTGAATGCCACTACAACAGGTGGCAGAGATGTTGTTCTGGTCAGAGAAGCCAAAAGTACAACAAGACTTACAACCAATGCTTAGAGCTCTTCACATCGCTCAGACAAAGTGGGGTGCTTGTCCATCAATGGTGGTAAATTGGTCGCTGCATCATACGCTTGGTTGAATCTCGTTTCGCCAATCCATAAATGTACTCTCTTCTTCTAGAATATATATATAAAAAAAAAGCTTATATTGTAGGTTTCTATTAAAAATACTCTTGTCGATGCTGAAATTCCCTTTACTGTAAGAAGTTTAGCTTGAAATGGAAATTCGAGTTTTCACAACCTCACACTTCTGGTGTTTCTTTTATGCATATATGATCTAGTTCTATAATATTAAGATTTCTGCTTTCCTTGCTGAGGAAGAACACAAGCTTGCTGTGTTCGTTTCCTAGAGTTATGTTTCAGGATCTTCTACAGAGATCAAGCTTATAAATGGAGCAGTGCAAATGCCTCGAATCAGGTATGGTTCATATAAGCTCTGTTTCTGGAATTGTAGTTGTGGCCTCTATCTAAGTAATCTTGAATTAATATCGTGTGCTTGTTATGAGAGTTGAGAACTAACAAGAAACAGCAAATTGTTTATCTTAGTTTGGTATTATCTTATTACCCGTTCGTTAGTGTTGGTTATCAAAACTGAGGAAATGATTTGGTGAATGACAAGTTGGATTTTTATATCGCTGTGAATCGTAAAAAGGATGCTAAATGAGGAAAATCGGTAATTGATTTATGTTTTAATGGGTAATCTTTGGTATCCAATTTTGGATGATGCTCATCAAGATCTCCATCTCTATTTTAAGACATATCTTTTGAAAGTAATAAACATATCTCTCTCTCTCTCTCTCTCTCTACAGTTTTTTTGTTCATCTGAGAAAAACCCTTTTTACATTGTCCATTATAATTTTCATCAGTTTAATCTTCAATAGGAGACAAATCCATTTTGTTTATTTGTTTTATAAAACTGTAATCTAGCAAAATCATTATTTTCTTTCATGATTGTCTGTTCTCGTATCCCTTCTTCTTCATCCTCCTCTCCTCTTCCTTTGACTTTTATCCCTGCTAAAGCCTCACAAGGCCTCCCCATGGAAAAATTATCTGTCTGCAACTATTTGATTGTTTCGTTTCTGCCCTGTTCTCCTCCCTTCAATAACTGCTTCCACAGGCCTTAACCATTTCCCAAATAAACATAGAGAGATCTTTGTAGACTTTCCTGTTTGTTTCTGGTTGCGTAGCAGTCTCAATGGGGGTCTGTTGTAGCAAGGGCACAGGGATAACTGTTGAGAATGGCAGGGATGATTGTAATGAACATGGAGATGGGGAGTCTGCGGTTAGAGAGACAAATGATGGAGCCGTTATAAGGTCTCGTGGATCATCCAGACACGTTTCCATGGCAGTCAAACAAGGGAAGAAGGGGATAAATCAAGACGCCATGACTGTCTGGGAGGTATCAGTTTTTTTTCTTCATTTGTTACTTCTTCTCTTGGTTCGGTTTCAGGCGCTAGCATCTGTGACTATAAACATGGGATTTTAAGGCAATGGACCAAAATCTGATCTGCATCTTAAACTTTTGTATCAGAACTTTGGTGGGGAGGAAGATAAGGTTTTTTGCGGTGTGTTTGACGGCCATGGTCCCATGGGTCACAAGATTTCTCGTCACATATGCGAAACCTTACCTTCAAGGGTCCATTCCAAACTCATATCTTCAAAATCTGGCGGCAATGAAAACATAGAGAACAGTCGGGAGGGACTCTTCGAGGACGTCCTGGTGACATTCTTCAAGCAAATAGACTGCGAACTTGGTCTTGACTCTCCTTATGATAGCTTTTGCAGCGGTACAACTGCTGTCACCGTCCTTAAACAGGTAAACTCATCAGGCTTTTTCAAGACGGTTCATCAGAAAGAAAAAGAAACAAATGATTTTAAAAGTTAATTCGTGGTGAGTCATTTGCAGGGTGACTGCTTGGTGATCGCCAACTTGGGAGATTCACGAGCGGTTCTTGGCACCCGAGGAAGCAAGAACAGCAGTATCAAAGCTGTCCAACTCACGGTTGATCTGAAGCCCTGTGTCCAACGTTAGTCTCTTCTTCTCCTTTTATTCAAAGCACAGTAATATTAGATTGTGAGGTGTATATACAAGTGAAGTGAATCCCATGAAGAAGTTTGTCTTGCTTTAAGTTTTCCGTAATATTTGGAACAGGAGAAGCAGAGAGAATAGTGTCATGCAAAGGAAGGGTCTTCGCTATGGAGGAGGAACCGGATGTGTATAGAGTGTGGATGCCTGATGATGATTGCCCTGGACTCGCAATGTCAAGGGCTTTTGGTGATTTCTGCCTCAAAGACTATGGACTTGTCTGCATTCCTGAAGTCTTCTGCAGAAGAATCAGCAGAGAGGACGAGTTTGTGGTTCTAGCCACCGATGGGGTAAATTCATGAATTTTCCAGTCTTGTTAAAATTCATGCGTTGGATGAAAAAGGGATTCTGATTCTACGTGTGTTATTGATGAGAACAGATTTGGGATGTTTTGTCAAACGAAGAAGTGGTGAAGATTGTGGGTTCCTGCAAGGACCGTTCAACGGCAGCAGAGACGTTGGTTCAGCGAGCAGCTAGGACATGGAGAACAAAGTTTCCAGCCTCTAAAGCTGATGACTGCGCCGTGGTGGTGCTTTACCTGAATCACCGGCCATACTCAAGAGAAGGAAATGTGAGCCGAGCATTCTCATGGAGATCAACTAAAGAGCAATAACGAGCGTTATGGAGTCGCTGCGTGGTCGCCATCCGCAGAGGGTTTCATAGTAGGAGGATTCATTGTTTAGTTTAAGTTTGAAACCTTTGCACCTGCTGAGTGAGTCGATGCTACTCAACATCATGTAAAATAAATTTGTTTTCTATGTATGTTTCATGAAGCAGTTAAAAAAGAAAAAAAAGAAAAACAAATTTCAAGCTCACAGCTTTCCAAGATGCATATATAGAAATGCAAGCTTTACTTTTAAAACTTGAAAAAAAATGAAGTAAAAGATGATTGAACAAAATCCCCGAAGACAAATGTGGCTTCAAAAATCAGAATCACCAAGGTTTAAGCGGCGTTTTGCGTGGCCTACACTGTAAAAGGATGGTTTGCACATTAGTCGGATTCTTGAATGATAAAGGACTAAAAAAGGGATTCTTGAATGGTAGAATCTACAATTTATGTTGTTTGTTATTTAAGACATGATTAACATTCTACAAATTAGTAAACCTCTAAGCAAACTGTACAAAACAATTCATAAAACAGGGGGAAACAAAAAAAAAGGGATGTACATTTGAGGCTCCTCATTGCTGGACTGCGAGAACCGAAACAGAGAGCTCGAGATCTCTGGAGATTAACAAATCTCCAACCTCTCCTAACTCCTTCATATCGCTCCATTCTGACAATCCTTCCAGCATCGCTAGATTCTCTTCGTGTCTTATCCCGACCATCATCAGATCGAAGTCGTCTCCTTCCTTCCTTAGCAGCTCCAGTAGATCCACCGCTTCCTCTATTCTTACCTTTTACAAGGTCAGAAAGAAACATATTAATGATATGCTCTGTTTTCAAGCCTCAGTGTTAGTGTGTTACCTCTCTGAAGATGATGTTTTTGTCGGAGTTCTCTTTGCGGAACATGTTGATGACTCTCATGTCGTGCTTTCTCTCGACCATGTCTCTGAGCGGGGAGACGCCGTTCTGGTCTAGGACCCGGAAGACGTGAAGATTGACGCTGGGGTGGTTCGCCAAGCGTGTAGCATACGCAAGCATTTCGCGGTCGTCTGGTCCTCCTAAGAAGACAGCACAGACGTTGATGCTAAGCTTTTTGATCGGAACGAACCTGAAATCTGGGAGCCTTCCTCTGTCGATGAAAAGCGCGACGGAGCAGGGACAGTTTTGCAGGAGATTCCGACACAGCTGCCGCTCCCACGACTCGATCCCAGCATCAAGAGTCAGGACCACAAGATCCGTCTCCTGGTCAAAGGCCATCGCACACACGTCCTCGTGCATCGTCTTCCGTGGGGCCACCGCCGTGAAGCACTCTATCAACACGGTCTCCTGAACACGAATTTTATTAGTTAATATTTAATAAAAGGAATCTTCTTATATAGATTACCGGATTGGTCTTCTCGTAGTTGTGGAAGGCCTTAATGATCTGGTCTCGTCGGCTAGGCACGGTGAAGGGGCTGATCTCTTGCGTGTGATGGATAAGAAGAGGAAGACTATGGTTGTTAAGCTCTTCGAGATTGACGGCGAAGACCGAGAGAGGAGATCCGATGACTGGACGAGAGAGTTCCACGAGGTCAAGCACGGGACGGACCGCCTCGCGGTTCCGGAAACAAGCGAGGATCCTCAACGGAGCCTCGATGCGGCAGTGTTGAACGGTGCGTCTCTTGTAAGGGTTGCGTTTGCTCATGGTTTGGTACACTTTCTTGACTATCACTATGAATATTGTTGAGTTCACCAATGCTGACATCACCATCGCTCCGAAAGATTTGCTTGATATTTTCTGCACTCCTTCCAACAAACAAAAAGTTAGTTTATTAATTATTACTATTATACATCCATAATCCATCCGTTAACAAATGACTCATGAATTTTAATTTACCGAGTAATTGAGGTTCTGTTTGTAGATTTGAACGTCGTAGATTCCTTGGATATTGACTATAAACCCAACAAGAATGGCGTGCCAGAGTGGCACACTGAAGTAAAGGGAAGGCAATGTAATGGCCACGATTTTGGCGAACCGGACCACCAAAAAAAGGACCTCATAACGGATGATATCTCTAAAGGAAAACGTTGAGAGATCGAGTTTGTAGCCGATCCCGATGATGTAGCAAGGCATGAGGACAGACCAGACAAAACATCCCATTTTGTCCGAGAGTCCCGTGCCTAGTGGGGGACGTTTTGGGGTGGCTAGACCCAAGACGACGGCACCAAAGAAGTAAGGCAAGCCCACAAATTCAGCCCAGAGAGAGCAGATGAAGAGCAGAACACATATGACAGAGAGATACGAGGCCTTGAGAGAGTGTCCTTCGGGTGTTCTCTTCATCATCCACTGCATGATTGGTCGGAACACGTATACTATTGCCACTATCATTAGCATCTGTAAGGCGGACAATAAAAGCGCGCGGTTTTTATCGGGCAAGGTCACGTTAAGTTTAATGGCGATGTTAAGCATGAAGAAGCACCAGGAGAGGCAGTCATGCACCATCATGGAGGCGAGCGCTAACCTCCCCGGCTCTGTGTTCAACATCTTTAGGCTCGACAACACTCCGTAGACCACCTGAAAGAACATGGTTGACTGCACGATCGCCACGTGGTGGAACTCCACAGGAGGGACCCCCTCGGGCCCACCTCCGAGCCTCTTGGAGATCAATATGGCAGCGAATTGGCCCCACACGAATGGTATCAGGAAAAGCAAGATGCCGTTAATGAACGCTAGTTTGCCTACTCGCTTGATCATCCTCGTGTCTACTTGGCATGTTGTGATGTAGCAAATGAAAAGGAAACAAATGGCCTCGTAGGATTCGATTATGAACACGCTTCTCTCGTAGAAAAATGTCGACATGTACTGCTTGTTGCGTCCTATTACTGACGGTCCTAAGCAGATCCCAGCCTGCAACCAGAAAACCAAGGAATATATAATGTTTTTTTTTTTTTTTTTACTACTTTTGGAATTAATCTCTATTATATTTATAGCTAGGAATTGTTAGCATGAACGAGTAGCTCCAGTTGCATGCTTACCAGGATCTGAGTGAGGAATACAAATTTTCCGAAAGGCCGAAGAAGAAACTGAAAAAAGGCGGAAAATAAGGAGACGGCAGAAATCTGAAGGAGAAGAAGGGGAAGAGGAAAGTTGATGGGATTCTCTCCGCGCCCAACTCCCATGGAGCTTGCACCGACCCATTGCTCGCAAATCCAATCTACTCCTCCATATTTATAAGTGTGGGTTACGTTTGCCATTTTCTCCTTCTAGGTATGAGTCAGACCATCGAGGGAGAGGGAGAGGGAGAGGGAGAGATTGTTAAGACTTCAACAAGGGAAGAACAAAGTATAACTTTTCCTTTTCCTTCTCTCTAGCTATATTTAGGGGTTTAATTGTTGATGTTGTACGTTTATCCTCGTGAGAGGTCATCCTACTTTTAAGGTTTCTTCTATACTCGCTTATGTGTGGTCCCAAGATCTTGAGTATGAAGATTATATATCATTATAGCTTCAGATTGATTGATGGCACAAACATGCATTTATATATGTAATAAAGGCTAACAAAAGGGTGGTGACACATCAACACCACTTGTACAAATCGTTAGACT
Organism: Noccaea bulbosa; assembly: GCA_900406535.1. Classification (NCBI taxonomy): domain Eukaryota; kingdom Viridiplantae; phylum Streptophyta; class Magnoliopsida; order Brassicales; family Brassicaceae; genus Noccaea; species Noccaea bulbosa. The sequence continues at coordinate 33,723 of OVBJ01000150.1, read as the reverse complement.
ATGTGTGATGAATAATCGTTCCTTGTGATTATACATTGTTAATTGTTAGTATGGATCGTCATATGAAACACATTGTTTCATCCAAAAAGTCGTCAACTAAACAGTTATATTTTTTGTTGCTTTGTAATTATATAGTAGTGGTCATGATTTAGATAAAGTTAACCAAGTGGTGTTGGTCTAGTGGTTTCCACTTGTGGAGGAGCGACTCTGTTGGTCTAGGCCAGAGATCGACTCTCCACAAGCCCAATACGGTGCTAGTCAGGAGCCCGGAAAACCTGGTTAAAAAAAAAAATGATTTAGATAAAGTTTATGATTTACTTGCTTTTTCTTTTTCTTTTACGGTTAGAAAGTCAACACACAATTCCTTGGAAAAACAGCTAAAACAGTTTGCAGTCCTAAAAAAGAAACATGTGTGTATCTTCTTCCCCAGCACAACAAACTCTTTGTTTTGCTCAGTTATTAATCAGAATTATGCTGAAATCAAAATCAAAAACAAAACTGGACATAGAACGTCAGGTGAAAACCAAAAAGAAAATGAACACTAGTGTTGGAAATGGAACAAGAGGTTTCGTGTGTGAGCCGTGGCCTGGATCAAACTCTGCCGGTTTATTTAGAGGAGACGACCCGTTGAAGTATTCGACTCCTCTTCTTCTTCTTCTCATTTCTCTCGTCTCTTCTCTCTCTTCCTTATTCCAGGCTCTTCTCCGTCCTCTCGCGAACGTCGACTTTGTCACTCAAATTCTGGTATATATATTCATCATTTTCCGATTATCAGTCCTTCAAAAGGTTTTGTAATTGTTATAAGTGATTTGATTTCTTTGTTATATACTTGTTATGGAAACAGGCTGGGATATTCTTAGGCCCCTCAGCCTTGGGACAAAACATAGATTTAGTAACAAGACTGTTCAACAGAAGAAGCTTCTTCATAATTGAATCATTAGAAGCAGTATCCTTCATGTTCATCTCATACATAAGCACAGCTCAAGTAGACATGGGAGTTATAAAGCGTGGAGGAAAGCTCGCAGTCATCAATGGTTTCTCACTTTTCCTATTCCCTTACGCGGCGGGCTCAATGGCATCTACCGTCATCACCAGCAGCACACGTGGAAGCGTGGCAAAAACTAAGCCCGGACAGCTTCACGACGTGCTAACAAACGAAGCTGTAGTGTATTTTCAGGTGGCCTATTCGGTTTTATCGAACCTCAAGATGCTAAACTCGGAGCCCGGGAGGTTAGCCCTCTCCTCCATAATGGTGGCTAACTGCTTCGGCTGGGGCTTCTTCCTCATAATAATTACCTTCAGCAGTTTCTTGCAACACAGAGACTCCAAAGCCACTTATCTGCCTACCTTCACAAAGGTACTACTGATCGTTGGAATAATACTTGTGTGCCGACCAATATTCAAGTGGATAGTGAGAAGAACACCTCAAGGAAAGAAGCTAAAGGGTTCGCATCTATGCATCATTTGCGTCATGTTGTGCACCACCACTTTCCTCGCCGAAACCGTTGGGTTTCCTTACATAGTCGGGTCTGTGGTTCTCGGCCTTGTCACTCCCAAGACGCCTCCTCTCGGCACTGGCCTCGACGACAAGATCGGTTGCTTCTCTCGGGCGGTTCTTTTGCCCTGTTACGTCATCGGGATCGGTAACAAAGTCGATTTCTTGTCGTTCAAACTACGCGACGTCATAACTCTGGAGCTGCTTTTCTTTGCCGTCAATGCTGCAAAGTTTGCTTCCATCGTCCTACCCTCGCTTTACTTCAAGGTTCCTTTATCCCACGCCGCGATTGTCGGATTCATCGTCTGCATACAAGGGATCTACGATGTCCAAATCTTCAAGCAGTTGTTGAACTACAAGGTCGAATTAATGAACCTAATGTAGATAGATAGATATCAACAACTCATTTCATTTCGTTTCCAAGAAAAAGAAAAAAAATGATCTAACTAAACTGATTGATTTAAGGGATGCAGAATATAAGCCAGGAAGCATTTGGAATAATGGTGGTCTCTGCGATGGTTCACTCAACCATTATCACAGCCATAGTCAAGAACCTCTACGGCTGGGTGCAGCGGAAACACATCACTTACCGCCGACAGACCGTTCAGCACTACGAACCAAACAACCCTCTCAACATCCTCGCTTGCTTCTACCACCGCGAGACCGTTCCTTCCATCCTCACCGTCTTGGAGCTCTCTTCTTGTCCCTCCAGCGCCTCTTCCCTCTCCGTCGTTTCCGTAAGCCTCGAAGAGCTCGAGCACCACAACGTCCCTCTCCTTATTCACCACCAATCGGACCACAACGACGACGCGTCAGTGTCCTCCAACCGCAGGGATCAGATCTCCAACGCCTTCAAGAATTTCGGAAACGGACATGTTGTGCAGAAAAACGTATCCGTCGAATGCTTCACCGCAGTGGCGCCGAGCAAGACGATGCACGAGGATGTCTGCGCCTTGGCCTTCGACAAAGGAAGCGACCTCATTATCATCGGGATCGACGACAGGACCGCAGCAGAGCGACGGCTTTGCCGCACCGTTCTGAGAGGTTCGCCGTGCTCTGTCGCGATTCTGCTGGACCAAGGACGTCTTCCAGATTTCAAGAAGATGGGATCAGCGATGAAGCAGACGAGAATCAACATCTGCGTGATATTCCTCGGCGGAGCGGACGACCGCGAGACGCTGGCGTTTGCGGTTAGGATTATGAACCACCCGTGCGTATATCTGAACGTTGTTAAAATCGTAGACGGAGAAAACGTTTCACAGCTAAACGACGTCATAGAGAGGAGGCTCGATTTCAGAGCCGTCGAGAAGCTCCGTCTAGACACGTTGAACAAACACAACGTCTCCTTACGAGAGGTTGGTGATATTAAACCGGAAATTTCCTTAAATGTTTTTTTTCCTCCGGTTTAGTTTGACCTTGATGTGTTAGGTGGAGGTAAAGGAAGCGAGTGATCTGGTGAACCTAATCAGGGAAGAAGGAAACAGTTACGATCTGATAATGATTGGAATAAGACACGAAGAGAGTTTCCAAGTGCTTCAAGGATTATCGATTTGGAGTGAGAACGAGGAGCTTGGAGAGATCGGAGATCTGCTCATCTCCAGGGATCTCAAGCTCACCGCATCGGTTTTGGCCGTACAACAACAACTTTCATCCGTCGTTGAACAGGGCTTGCTTGCATAACGTTTTTGTTTTACACGGTTTTATTTTAGAAACATTGATTTTTTACAAGAAACAAACTCTTTAATTTGATTTCTTTGGGGTCGTCGGTTAGTCTTCATGGTCCCATAGATGAGCCACGCTACGGAACGGACCTTCTGTCTTGTTGACGAATGTATCCTCACCGTCCATCACTCGTTTCTGCATCGATAGGCAGAAGAGAACCGAAAGTGTGAAAAGATAGATGATCAAAAACAGAGTGAAAAGGCAAATACTATTATTAGTTTTCTCTCGTACAGCAACTCAGAAGCGGAGAGGACATACAAGTGCTGTTAAACATAAACATAAACATAAACATACCATTCTATTCCCTAAGCGTAAGATAATTAGCCTAATTCCAACAACTCAGAGGCAGAGTAGACAGATAAGTGCTCTGTTTCTTACTCTGCTCTATTCCTCACTAACAGAAATATGTGGTTGGTAAATAGAAAAGTGAACCTGGTGAGGGATGCTGCTGAGAGCTTGAAAGTCTTGTTCAGGGATCACCCAGTCGAACACTTTGATGTTCTCTTTGATCCTGTCTGGATTCAACGACTTGGGGATGACACTTGTTCCTCTCTGTAGACCCCATTTCACTAGAACCTGCCCAGGCGTCTTGTTCAGCTTCTTCGCTATCCGATCAACAGTCTGATCGTGTATCAGATCTCTCCCGCCTTGTTGAGATCCCAGTGGCGAATAGGCCTTCAAGGAGGTTCCAATGATTTCACTCAGATTGGCGTAGAAAGAGAACAACACGAAGAAGGAGTCATATTACTACTTACTGTAACATGGATACCATTGTTTTTGCAGAGTTGGAGCATTTGATCGTTTCTCCAACCAGGATGCATTTCCATCTAAAGGCAAAGAGATAAGAAGAAACTCAATACATGTAATTTATAAAGAGAGAGAGAGTCAGAGAGACCTGGCAGACGGAAGGGGCCAATTCAGCGAATCCTAGCAGCTTATTGAGCTTAGTGATGGTGAAGTTACAAACGCCAATGTTCCTGACGAGATTGGCCTTGACAAGCTTCTCCATTTCTCTCCAAACTCCTTCCATGTCCAAGTCAAGAACGTCACCTGCCTTGGGTGGCTTACTGGCTCCTTCTCTTAGCCTGAAAGGCCAGTGAATCTGCACATAACCCAACTGTAAGAGACGGAAAGAAACACAGTAAAAAGAAAGACTCAAACTTACAACATAAGATGACATACCAGGTAAAGATCAAGGTAGTCTAATTGAAGCTCTTGAAGGGTACTCTGCAAAGCAGGACACACTCTCTCAGCAGACAACTCTGTGCACCTTTATTTTTCACACCAAAAAAACAGCGGTTAAGGATGGCGCCAAAGAAAGGAATCGTTTTTTTTTTTTTACCAAAGCTTGGACGTCACGAAGAGGTCCCTCCTCTCAATACCAGCGTGCATCGCCCTTTTCATCCCTTGGCCGACCTTCATTTTAAGAATCAACAAGTTGTTTACGTCTAAACTCAAAAACCAAAAGCAGACAAAACAAGCAAAGTGAAGAGAAGACACCTCCATCTGATCGCCATATTCCCAAGCTGTATCTATGTGCCTATAACCACCCTGCAAAATCCACGCAATAACATAGTGCTTGTCTAAATTAACTCTTACCCGAACCAGATTCCACTCTTTATCAACCAGAATTTAGGGTCTGACCTCGACGAGTGCAGTGAAAACGGCGTGGGTGGCTTCAGACCCAGATCGCCACGTGCCCAATCCAACGGCTGGGATTTTGTGGCCGCTCAAGAGTCTAAACGACTCCGTCTTCTGCCCTTCCGGCGTAAACGTGGCATGTGCCATTGCCCATTGGCCCACTCTCTCTAGTCTCTTCTCCTCTTCTAGCTCCTCCTACTTATGCAGAATAATATGATAAGCACCTAATTGGGCCTCGTTCTGTTAGTATTGGTCCTTTTATAATATATTAGAGTTTAAAGCCATTTTAGTATTATGTATTTAAGCTTAAAGCCTAATACACAGTACACCGCCACGTGGCACTGTGGCAGATTACAGACACTCTAGGAATACACGCGGCGGAAGACAACCATCGAGGAGCCGCGTGTGTCCGTGTGGCAAGTGAAGTGCCAACCCATTCTCTCCCACACCTTTAGACTTTAGCTTCTCAGAAATGGATCGCTCGTAAACTTGTTGTCGAGATCACACGCAAAAAAAAAAAAAAAAATCTCTTTGCAATGCTGCTGCTGGTTGATAACTTTTAGGCATATTGAGTTCAAAGTTCAAACTCCAAATTCTAAAGTTGATATGGGCTCCGAAGTGGACCAGCCCAGAAAATAAAACATGGCCCACAATATCTTTTGCCATGGTAAACTCAACTCAACGTTGTTGGCTTTATAAAATTAAGTAAGATTCTAGTGGACTGTAGAGTGTAGATGAATAGTTAGGTTTTGATCAAAATCAGGGAATTATATTTAATTTCATATACATATAGACCCACCATCTACATTTCATCAATGTTGCAATGAATCTACTGTAGATGTGTCATCTCATTTTTTAGCTTCTCGGTATTCAAATTTTTTTTATCATAAAATATTGGGCAGAACATACTCTCAATACATTTGCGACCGCACGTACCAACAAATATTCCGATAAAGCAACCACTTTAATTTTCTGGCTTATGGTTGGATGCCCCCATTTCAAGCTAAAACGGGTAAAAGTAAGTATATTAAAAGAGGAAGATGCATCTCCTTCATTTCTTTGATAGAACTAGAAGAGCGTCTACGGTTCACATTTATTTATCTTTCTTTATAGATACAATATTTTCTTAATTAACTACTTTATCATAAATGTTTTATTTCACTCTGTTAAAAGTTACAGCATAAACTTCCGTTAATTTTTGGCAAAAAGAAAAAAAACCTTCCAAGTAAATAAGTCCATATACAATCATATTTAGTGGCTGACCTATTTTACTAAGAACTTTAATTTGACCCATATTTCTGAGACTAAAATATTATTTTAATTAAATAAATTTATTTTTAATTTTGAAATGATTTAGACCTATTAAAAAGATATTGATGAATGCCCTGATTTGACAAGACATACTTTTTATAAGATAAGAATATATTTTCCCTTGTTGATATGACTAATTATTATTTGTTTTCTCCAAATTTTTAAACGAAAAAACATAAAAACAAAAAAAACTAGTTTACTAATTATTGGCAAGTATTGTAGATTCATTTATTCGTTTGCATAGGCGTATTTTGGCGAAAGGTAAAAGTTGGAAACAAATGAATAATTTTGTGGAAACATTTAAAATTTGCTGTCGCTACGGCTTTGCCATCGTCTGTCTACTTATGGCGCTCCATCTTTAGCGCTATCCCCGAGGCCTCCTCTTTCTTCGATTTCTCACCGCTCCCGGAAACCCGTTTTTGTGTTGGCCAAGCTCGAAATCCAGGTTTAGCGGTCGATTATCCCCTGCATTTAGGTTTCTGTAGCTGTCTATTGCTTTTTCGCTAGGGTTTTATACGTTTATTTATCCGGCTCTGTTTGTGTCTTCTCCGATTACCATGTCAGAACTGATTTCGACTCTTGCACGTCCGATTTTGATTTCCTTTGAACGTTTTCACGAAAGAAGCTAATCGCGTGGTTTCTAGCGTGCCACTGATTTTTGGAGGAGTGAGTTGATTTTGCTTGTGTAGAGGTTTGGATTTTTGATTTGTTAAACTACAGTATGTGGCTTTTTGCGACTGAAGTTGCATACACGTGCATTTGCGTTTGGTGTTTCAAATGAATGTCGGTCATCATGGAAATTTTCGTGATTTTATAGTTTACATCAAACGTGTTGTGGCTTTCTCAAGCTGCCTGTTCCATTGTATTAATGCACACCATCTGTTTGAAGGTTTTCTTCTTTCTTTTCTGTAGAAAATATTGACATTTGCGTCTGTCTTGAACTCTTGATTGATTACAAGCTTGGAATGATAGGGCCCCCCACTTTAACATTTTGATACAAAATCATTGACATTCTAATCTCTCGCTCAATGTATGATAGGATGGCTCAACGGAGGGCAAAATTTTCATGCAGAAACCTGACCAAAAGTCAACTAGGTGGTGTAATATTTGGCTGCACCAAGAATACCATCAAAGAATGTATGTCCAAACAGTTGTTTGGTGAGTGAGTCTACTCAAAACTGTTTGATGCAATTTTATTGTTTCTAAACAGTATTGCTATGAATGGTTCCTAAATCCTCTGATTAACTTGACAGGTTTACCCTATAACCACATTACATACGTGCAGAAGATTGATGTGGGTTTGCCCTTGTTTCTTTTCAACTATTCTGATCGTAAACTTCATGGGATTTTTGAGGCTGCTGGTCCTGGTCAGATGAATGTTGACCCTTACGCCTGGACTTCTAATGGTTCTGAGAGAACCTCATATCCTGCACAGGTCTCCTCCTTCCTTTCATTTCATGTTTCTCTATCATACATTGTGCTACACATTGGTTTGCTAACCATTTCAGTAAATTTCATGGTTTTTTCAGGTTCAAATCAGTGTTCGGTTACAGTGTGAACCCTTTTCTGAAGACAAATTTAAACCTGCCATTGAAGAGAATTACTACACTTCTCACCATTTTAGGTTCGAGCTTGATCATTTCCAGACTAATAAGTTGATGTGTCTGCTAACATCATTTGCTGTGAAACCTAAACCACCGTTGAGTACATCACACAGTAGAGAGGTTTTTCACTTAATTCCACCAAGTGAAACGAAAGAGAACACTGATGAGGTTAAGCCTTCTAAGAATGAACCGGTGGACTGCTTGGAGGTGTCACTCGGTGAATCTGACTCCTCACCTGCTGCTTCTCATCCTGCTATCTCTGAAAACCATCCAGACGTACAGAACTCCAAACAAAAGGATAAGGATTATGTTCTTGAGAAACTGAATGATCTCGCCCTTAGTCATGCGCATCAAGACGATTGTCTATTGGAAACTGTTGACCAAGTCAACATTCCAACCTGCAAGAACTTGGAAGACAGAAACACACTTGTAGAGGAAACATGTTCAGAGGGGAAAGGAGATGGCAGCTCTCTCGTATCATCTCCTCGTCAACATGAAATGAGCCAGGTACTTTGGTATCTATGTATGGCTGCGCTTATCCACACTAGGTCTCCACTTTTAATTCTTATAGTGTTACTTTCATTAATCTCGTTTGTAGTTGATGCATGAGGTGAAGGAACTCAAGGCATATGGGATGAAAAATTCGACCAAGATATGTTACTTGGAAGAGAAACTGGTAAGATTTTATGATTAATTAATGCTAGTTATTGTGGATTTTCATCCTTCCTTCTGGAATACGGTTTGCATTTGTGAATGTTGGATATGACAAACGTCCCCAGTAGAAAGAATCTGGCGAACAAATGCAATAGCCTGACATTAATGATATTCTGCAGAACTACCATAGTCTGAGTCTGAGTCTGTGCACTATAATCAGGTTTTGATTTGTAGAAAGTCATCATATCGGTAGAAATGATTCTCTGTCATTTTCAGTCTGGTATTCCATTAGTTACCATTTGCTCCTTGTTTTTGGAACCTGTGAGCTCAAAACTTGGTGGTGGAGAAACCATGATAATTTTACCTCTCAATCTTTCTTTGTATTTCAGGATGAAGCACACAAGGAAATTTATAGATTGAGAGAGCGTTGCAACATGCTGGAGTCCATATCAGGTCCTTTAATAGCCAAATCTGGTCGTAGTGATATGGAGATCTATTCACCAGATGATTCAAGCCTAGATCCAACAGAGGCAATTCTTCTTTTGGGCGGAGTTGATGGTTACTCTGAATCATGTTTGTCATCAGTGCAATCATATTTTCCATCCAGGAATGTTGTCAAGGCTCATAGTTCAATGAGCGGTATCCGTTCAAATGCTTCAGTGGCAAAATCGGATGGGAAAATATACATTTTTGGAGGTGATGACGGTAGCCATGGCTGGTTCGACACAGGTATGTCCTCTTTTTTTTCTTCTTAGAATGTGTTGACTATTAACGCTATAGAGCCTGTATATAACACATATATAAATGCCATGCACTTCACTTCAGCTGTGCATACCACGCGTCGCTTGTTTATCTCCCTAACTAGAAAAGCCTGAGCTCTGATATCTGTTTTGCCTCTTCTTTGTAATGTTGAAGCTGAATCATATAACGAGACTGATGGCCGGTGGAGCTTGTGCCCTCCCTTGACTGAGCGAAAAGGAAGTTTAGGAGGAGCCTCTTTGGGTGGAAAAATATTTGCAATTGGAGGCGGGAATGGGATCGTATCTTTTTCAGACGTTGAGATGCTTGATCCAGATATAGGGAAATGGATCAGAACAAGGTCAATGGAGCAGAAGGTAAGCGTTCTTCTCCATCCGCATGATGACATATGCTGAAAGCCAAAAGTCTGAAAAAGTTATCAATTACATCCCCAATGAGAAACTTTTTGACAGAAGCTTACAGCTAAAGACATAAGAAATGTAGTATTTGCTTTGACTCACCTATTGACTGTTATCCTTAGCGAGATGATACCTTGAACATTTTTTTGTGTGATCTCAGAGATTTGCAGTTGCATCCTCGGAGCATAACGGTTCGATCTATGCTGTCGGTGGTTTTGATGAGAATGAGTACCTCACGTGAGAACATGAAAGCCCTCTCTGATGTATTCCCCCCTAATTTTGACACAAGCTAACAAGGACGAGTTTACTTGAAACCCTCTCTTTCTCTCTTACTTTTAACAGCACAGCGGAAAGGTTTGATCCAAGAGAGCACTCGTGGATGAGAATTGCATCGATGAAGTCGAGAAGGGGCTGCCATTCACTGGTTATTTTGAACGAGAAACTGTAAGATTCTTCTTGGAGCACGGGGAAAATAGGCTCTAGTGATTAGTGAAAAGGTAAAGATGCTGTGTTCATTTGCAGATATGCGATTGGTGGGTATGATGGATCGGCAATGGTATCGAGTGTAGAGATATATGAGCCACGGACAGGGACATGGACAGCTGGAGAAGCGATGAAGGAACTAAGAGGATATTCAGCAGCCGCAGTAGTTAAAGACTCCATCTATGTCATCGGAGGATACAAAGGGGAAGGAGAAGACATCTTAGACACCGTACGATTATTAGTTCTCAGCACTTGAAATGAAATTATAAAAAGAAGATCACCATTTTTAACAAAATAAAAATCTTGGATCATTGTGTTACAGGTGGAGTGTTTCAAGGAAGGTGAAGGGTGGAAAAACGTGGCTGCTTCATCCATCGGCAGGCGTTGCTTCCTATCCGCACTAGTGCCTTTGTAATTTGAAGCTTTTTCTTTTTTGTTCGGGGCTAAGTCATTACTACTCATGAGAGACACATAGTCAATCATTGGCCTTTAGTTTAGGAGTTGGTACTTAGGAGGCATATGTTTTGGGGAATAGTTTCCTTTGAAAAAAAATGAAAAAAAACATATTCCCTTAGGCCTTGGTAGTACGTACGTTTCAGTTTGTCCGGGTTCAACAAGGGAACCAATTTTTTCAATCGTTGGAGAAAAACTGTGAAAATGTTTGTAGAGAAAGTAATTTGTGTAACACGATTGAAACGCACGTATCAGAAATCGCGTTTAAAACAAAAAGCAAGATACTATAGAGATGGGAATATCTGAAATGCTACGATGAAGAGGAAAAGCCCCTTCGCTTGGAAATCTATTCTCCAAGGATGTGAACTTATGAAGCGAGGGCTTAGATTTGTGGTTGGAAACGGAAGTGTTATTACTTATTAGTGCTTGGTTGGCAACACATCCACCAAGACCAAGAGCACCAATTTCGAGAGATCCTGAAAGTCGTCATTGTTTGCTTGGAGAATGGTTCAATAATACTCAGTCAGGTTGGAATAAGGATTTGGTAAGAGAATTGGTTCGCGATGAAGACCTCGCTTTGGTGTTATCTACAAAGCTATGTCCTAAAGCAGTAAATGATCTACTTGGATGGCAATACACCAAAGATGGGAATCTTTACGGTCAAGTCTGCATATTGGGCTCAAGTAAAAAAGATGGGCCTCAACGGATAATAAAGGCTTCGAGGACAAAAGGGTAAATCCCTTACACTAGCATATCTGTAAAATTGGGCATCGAATCTTTCCCGAGCGAGTGAGTGAGTGATAGAGGAGAGGAGAGAGAGAGAGAGAGAGAGAAGATGCCTTGCCTGAACATCTCAACCAACGTTAGCCTCGACGGCGTCGATACCTCTTCCATTCTCTCGGAAGCGACCTCCACCGTCGCGAAAATCATCGGCAAGCCTGAGAACGTAATATCTCTCTCTCTCGATCTTACCTGTACTTCGTTTCATTCTGCTCGGTCAGTTGTTCGTATTTCGATTTTAGAAATTCTTCACTTTCTCTGAAATTGCGCTGTGTGCCAACTTTTTTTTTTAGGTTTCTAATCGTTTCTGTATAGTCAGTCAGCATTTAGGGATCTCGAGTGTTTGTTTTTCTTAACTTGCAGAAATTTTTGGAACCCTAAGTAATTTTAGCGAGTGATCCGTTCTCTCGTGGATCCGTCTGCGTCTTTATCATATTGGCTCACATCTCCCGACTCTGAGATGAGGCTCTATATCAATTAATTATTTGGATACATATATATCAATAAAGCGAAGATATGCTTAAAAAGATGAAACAGGCATGTTCATGGAATATTTATTCATCTCTGTATTCTACCACGATTTCCTGACCTTTTGTTTCATATTGATCAAGTTGGGTTTCCATTCCAACCAAAAAAAGATATTGGTCTGCTTTGTTTTTCTGTACATCTTTTGTTTGATTCCATTTTTTCATCGCAATTTTTTGCAGTATGTGATGATTGTGTTGAAAGGCTCCGTGCCTATGGCATTTGGTGGGACGGAGGAGCCTGCGGCTTATGGTGAACTAGTCTCTATCGGTGGCCTTAATCCGGATGTTAACAAGAAGCTGTGCGCTGCTGTTTCCGCCCTTCTTGAGACTAAGCTATCAGTGCCCAAGTCTCGATTCTTCCTCAAGTTTTATGACACCAAGGCAAGTCTCGGTCCTCCCTCTTCCCTCTCTCGCAAACTTGTTTGATTTCACGCATCCATGTCTCATTTAGCCATTGTTCGTTTGTCTCGCTAGGCCCATCAAAGTCAAGAATATGCACAGTGTTTACATGCTTTACACCAGCACTACTAGGTCATGATTAGGCATCTTTTTGTGTAAGTTCATCGCAGGACGGACCCCGTTAACTTCGAGAAACTTTGAATCAGTTTTTATTGTTTGTTCAAACTCCTCTCTTCAACGGGTTTAGTGGGTCATAAAGCCCCCGAGCATTCATCATCTGGATTGTTGTTTATGGCCATAATCATTAATCATCCTGATACTGATATTTCAAATCTATATTTATTTTCTTGTCTGGTTCATCTTGCAGGGATCTTTCTTTGGATGGAACGGGGCGACTTTCTAGTTTCCAGTTTTCAAGGGGCGGGTAAGAGATTAATGTGATTGTCATGCATGTTATGAACCTGCTTGGTATTACTACTGCTTTTAGCGTCTGTGATCTACTCTCAAGTCTCACATCCATAAAGTAACCTTCAACTATTCCCCGTTTGTAAACATATCTAACGTTTGCTGGAGTTTGCATAAATTGGTAACTGCTTATTATTTGAGAGCAAACCCTGCTTCTTTCCTTCTACTCTCCTTAGACATGATATCAGTTTCTGTTATAGTAAATTAGATATTTTTAAGGAGAAATAGGATTAGCATTGTCAAGTCTACTAATGTTGACCTAGTAATGTTATTACTTAGTAAAACCCTTTACCTGAAAAAAATTCCTAAGAAATTTGAATGTTATTAGGGAGTAGGTTAATAATGTTATTAGGGAGTTAATAGTTTTAGTGTTAAATCTTTTTTTCAAGAATTTCCTATTACAAGAAAAACATTTGATGGTCAAATGATCTTTTGCTAAGTAATTTAGATAATTTCATGACAATAGTTGTTTATCCGGGAAAAACACAGCAAATGGTTTACAGACTTGCAGTATAAAAATATCGATGATCTACGAGATGAAGCAACAGAAATCAAAGTTGAAAAACGCGTAACTGTGAACCTATAAATACAAAACACAAGGCGTGTAATTAAGAAAACATCTCCCTTACGAATATAGATCAAACGTCCTTTTCTCTCCACCTTCTCTTTCTCTCTCAACCTATTGGATATTGTATACGTTCTCCGATCGCTGTCGCTGATCGCCGATCCCTTAAGAACAGAGTCGAATGGTGTCGTCAGATCCCAATGTGCTTCCGGTTTCCACTACTCAGCCTCCAATCGTAACCGCTGTGGCCGAATCGCAACCGCCAGCCGGGCGTGCATTTGTGAACCGCGTAACGGAAACGGTCCGTGATGGTCTATCTCGTAGCCGTCCATGGTCGGAGCTCCTCGATCGATCCGCCTTCACCAAACCGGACTCCCTTTCCGAGGCGGCGACGCGATTCCGGAAGAATTCATCTTATTTCAGGGTGAATTACGTCTGTATCGTCGCTCTAATCCTCGCTTTCTCTCTTCTCGCACATCCGTTCTCTCTCGTCCTCCTCCTATGCCTCGCCGCTTCCTGGCTCTTCCTCTACCTTTTCCGTCCAGCCGATCGTCCCCTTATCCTATTCGGCCGATCTTTCTCCGACCGCGAAACTCTCGGTGGTCTTATCCTCTCCACCTTTGCCGTGATCTTCCTCACCAGCGTCGGATCTGTACTGATATCCGCTCTCATGATCGGAGTAGCAACGGTCTGCGTCCATGGCGCCTTCAGAGCTCCCGACGATCTCTTCCTCGACGAGCAAGATCCTGCCGCCGCCGGATTCCTCTCATTCATCGGTGTCCCCACGACCTCATCCGCCGCCTCCTCAGCGCCTTCCGCCGTATAATAACCACTCGCAGAATCTGGTTGGTTTGTATAAACTGACGGGTGGAGACTGCTGTCAATGTAATTCTCTGCGAGCCTTCCTTCTTCTCTTTAGCCATTGTTGCAAACTTGCAATGTAATTTCATTGAGTCGCCATTGATGATTGATGGATGACTTGATCGAACACACTTTACGTTTAGCATTCTATCTGTAAAAAACTGCGTGCATTTCACTTGTCTTCGCTATTGACGGAAACTGATGGAAAGGATAGGAACTTTTAATATTCTCTTGCGTGTAAAACGGAAAACAATTGATTTTTTAAACTTTTTGATATCATGAAATGAAGGGTACTACTATTGATGATTCACAAAAAATGGAAAAGCAATTGATTCCAGATATCAGGAACCCCCGGTACACACCAATGAGTACAGTCCGAATACGAGGCCGGATTATTCAACCGGTCTTGGTTTAATGGTTCCCAGAATTTCCGGTACACGGAGGGATGACCATCTTTACGATACTCAGACAACTGAGTGATGTTGACAACTGAAACCTTTGGCCCCAATCTCTTCAAAACTCTCTCAACCATCCTCATTGTCCCGAGATCCGACCCACTTCCCCAATAACTCTCTTCCTCGATCGGTTTTTGCTCGCCGTAGCAGTTTCCTTGTTGGCTTCCAGGGTTCCATTCCCGGCTCCATTGATGTGTAGGAGACATTGTAACGAAGAAAACACGCTTTGTGTTTGGATCCACATTGTTCGAAATCCAATCAGCCCACGCATTCATTGCCATTTCCATTCCCTCCGCACCCTTCACCTCCTCGCATGATCCTTCTTCTTCACTGCTCCACCTTTTTTTGTTGCCAACATATTATTCGTAAGCCTCTGTCTCTCTATCTTTATTCTTTCTATTTGATTTAGCAGATAAAAGAAGAAAGAAAACGTATCTACCGGATCTTGACGGGGTCTTGCCTCCACCATAAGTATGTGTTGAAGATTAAGATATCCGCGTGTTGCCACTTTGATGCATGTTTTAGAACCGAATCTGGTCGGATTATCCGTTCGTCCAATCTGTGGTTAACCGGGTCATCGGAGTTTGATTCCACGAGCAACGGAGCCCACAGAAACTCCACAGTCGCATTGTAATCCTGGAGTTACACACCAGAAGTGAGCGACTTGTGATTGATTGATTAATCACACACCAAAAACTGACTAGATTAGTATGTACCTCAGCCCTGAAAATGGTGAGGGGAGCGTTAGGAGACATGGATTGCTTCTCACGCGGGATTACAGACTGTAGCAGGCAAACCATTGATATCCATTGGCCTCTGTTTAGTGAGTCTCCCACAAACATCAATCGCTTTCCCCTCAGCTTCTCCCACATTTCTGTCACATTCCACCTAACCAAATGCAATGGAAACCACAGGAGATGAGCACAAATTCATCCATCTTCTACCATTCTTTGCAAACAACAGTAGCATCCCAAGATAGGTTCATATGTGGTCCATTTTAATTGACAAGTAGGGTTAGTGTATACCCTACATACAAGTACATCTTAAACAAAAGTATGTTTTTCATTATTCACTTGATCAGATTACTTGACAACAAAGCTCGCAATGGCAAGCAAAATCTAAGAAAAAGGCAGAGCAGAGGGAGAGCAAGAGTGAGATTACGTTTTCAGGTTGCAGGCATGAGGTTGCCATCTCCAGTGTTGATAATCCAAATCAGGCCTCCCATGCTTCTGACAAGCCAGCTGGTCAGACATGTAGGGACACTCAGATTCCGTGTGTAGTGGGTATGATGAATTGTCAAAGACCCATTTCCCTGAGAAGACATCACATTTCTCCTCCTTTGCCATCCGACCAGCCCCTTGGTACGCCGCCTCATTCCATCCGATTTTCTTCCCGCTGTACTCTTTCGTCCAGTTGCATCGGCTGAATCTATCCAAAACCTCTGCCGATTTTTTTTGAATTCGCCCAGTTTGTATGTTAGTTCGTGTTATTGAGGATATTCATGAATCATGATGATCATCAAACCATATAAGAAACAATTTGAACAACAAGAATCGGGTGGAAATTTCCATGGAACTAACAAGGATTTCAGCAGAGAAACTAGCTACTACTTACGGATCACTTCGAAGTTCAAAGTTCATCATAAGAAACTCAAATCCGAGAGAAGAAGAACAATCAAAAAAGAAAGCGAGTGGATCGAAGTAAGAAGGGATAAGTAGCGTACCGAGGTTATTCCCAGGAACGTTAGGGTTGACGAAAGTGGATTCTGGGAGATTGAGGTCGCGATTGGTGTGGTGGTGGATCTGCTGAATGCTACGCTCGTTGAAGAGAATCATGACGGTGACTGCGACCATAAAGAGGAGACCCGCTAATGGAAGCCGACTCTTCTTTTTGCTCCATCTCTGCGACATGATGGAAAACTGTTTCTCCAAAGCTTCAACGAACGATGGGACTGAGTCAGGTGAGAGTTGGGAGCTACTAGGAGTCTAGGATCCTCTCCAGTAGCGGTGAGAGCACAGTGATGAATATTTGGAGCTATTTCGTTTTTTTATATTTTTCCAATTTTGTTTGGGTTTTGACATTTTTCCGCCAGATCTATCCATTGAATCCGTCGAGCTGTCTTTTGATGGATTGTTAATAAAAAAATAACAAAGAGAAAAGTATTAAAATGAACATTTCATTTAGGAGACAGAGCATTTCTTATGGGGCCGCTTCATTTGCGAGTGAGCCTATTTATATTCAAATTACTAAAAGTAATATGTTTTCGATTTTGGGCTTATGAGCTTATCATAGTACTAATTTGATACTGTATCCCTCACTATTTATATATACTGTATCATTTATTGATCACATTCCAAAATCTTAACCCAATCAGTATATGATTATCAATCACCTTGTGCCTTTTCTAGTACTCCCCGTTTAACTATTCTGTTCAGTCACAATTTTTTAAAAATTATATACTATGAATCTCCCGTCTACAATAACCGAGTTATATCCAAATTCAATAGAGACACTACAAATTTAAGAATTAGGACAAAGTAATTGAGGACACGAATGATATTCATATTTCTTTTAGTTAGCACAAAAGTAGATGATGATATTAATTTTGATACAGGGATATTCCACGCCTAAAGTTAACCGAAGAAATACTCCGGCAATCATCTTCATCAAATTCATGAACAATTAAGTTAGTGGGATACTCACAGCTTCAAATCAAAAAAAAAAAAAAAAAACAAGAAAAAGCTTTGAAAGTTTAGAAAAGAGAGAGGAAATGAAGTTAGAATTTATCGGATCGAACGCCATCTCTAAGAACCTCGTAAGCATCTCGGTTTCTGCTCTTCTTCATCCCAGCAGTGACGTAGACCTTTGACGAGTCAGCAGAGATGCTCGTGACTTTGACCCATATCATGACTTTAGTCTTGATTCCTTCCACGTCAGCTAGCTTTCCTCTCTCGAGGACTCCTGTCACCGTCGTGGTGAATTTCAAGACGGATGAATCTTTGTAGCCAACCTCGCAGACTGTTGGAATCATGACTGTTAGTTTCTTTGTCTCTTGGTCGAACTCGTAGTTCGTAGCATCGCGTGGGAAGATGCCAACTGGCAGATCAAACTCTTTTAGTAACTCAGGCAACGGCTTCTGCATTGTTCCTGTGGAAACACACACGACAGAATATATACAAACGAAATATGATCATATGGAATATCGATTATCAAAGAGTCGGAAGAAAGAAGACACAGACCTTTGAATTTGTTGACCAACCATTTTGTTCCTCCTTCGATGCTCGTTGACAGGGACTGGCAAAAACTCAAGAAGAATCACGTTTCTCACATGAGCAAAGAGAAAACAAAAATCATAGATAGATTCATAGAAACAAAATGCGAGCGAGAGCTATATAACATAACCTATATATAAAGATGAGAATCACATATAAGCACCAGGCATTTCCAAATCCCTAATATTGAACAAAGTTTCATACATGTTGGCGTGAGTAATCAATCATACCACAAACGACCTCAACATTCAGAGAATATATACCAAAAGAATGGATCGAGATACCCTAAAATCAACGAGAAATCCAAGGTAGGTCCATATGAATGAACAACACATGTACACAATAATTAGCTAGATAAACGCACCGCAACAACAACGAGGGAATCAAAATCGATCAGATGAATCAGAGAGATTATAGAGAATAGAAAAACGAAATATTCTGTCCGAGGAGAGCGTACGTTGATATCTTTGCCAACGGAGTCAAACTGCTTGTTGGCCTTCTGCCCTACCCAGTAGGATCCAACCTTGTTGAAGATCTGATCCATTCTTTTTTTCTTTTTCTTTTTTCCTTTTCTCCTTCTCCTCCTCCTTAGCTCGCGATCGATCGAAGGAAAAGAGACTTTTTTTTTTTTTTAGAGAGAACGAAACTTTCTTTTATTTTCCTGCTGGGAACAACGTTGGTACCACTCGCACCGTTGGATTTCTTTATTTGTGAACTATTCCAGCAAACCAATAGATATTTGACACATGGAATATACAAAAATCGGCATCTATTTATTGGGAGCTGCAAATATACAAACAAACTCTACTTTGCCTGTTTCAGATTCTCAGTGAATAAAACCTCTTCTTTCTCTACATCATTTGTAGGGTCAGTTTGGTTTATTACGATGGATCGTATGAAAACAATAATATTAAAGCCTTACGCTTTTTATGTTTGAAACAAAGTATTGTTTATTGTTTTTTGACAACAAACATTAATCTGAAGAAAATTGCTACAACGCAACTTGGACATTATCTTTATCGATTTTACTTATTGTATAATTACCAACTGTGAAATTGATATTGGAAGACTAATCTGTCAACAGTTTTCATAATAAGGTTTAGAAGAACTTCAGCTCTACTTGTAAATAATCCCGAAAAATATTTTAAATCTCTAACACTTTAAAGCCTACCTCTCAATTGTGCATTCCAGCAAGACGAGTCGGTCAAACGAGGGGAATATATCAAGCCAATATCATAATAAAGCAACAAACCAAACATAACTCTACCTTTTTAAAGCTTATAATTTTCGATACAATTATTCACTTAAAAAAGCGAAACCTTTTTTGTCGAGCCAATGACTCATGAGGCCCACAATTGTACTTATTCCGACGTGTAATTGTCTCAGATGAAGACAAGTAAAACTATTTGGGATTTTTTAACCTCACACGCGGCTTGGGTGGGAGATTACGTAGTACCCACTCGCTCTATGTATATCAGTTTTTCGTCTCCATCAAATCTCCACAAGAGGCACATATATATGATATATCCATCTTTTTTATTTCTCGTAAAATCTAAATTAACGTAGACCACATAATGGTTTCGACTTTCGAGCATTGAATATGAACCTCATGTTTCTAAGTTCTAATAAGTTCTAACTTCTAACTAGTAGTTCTAGTATTCTTTAAAAGATTAATAATTTATTAACCGAAGAATAAGCAAACGCTTCATCTCTATACCATTTCTCAAGTCAATATCAGTTATACAACTTTACACGTCTAACTTGTGTTATAAACGTTATCATCTTTTTTTCCCCTTTATCTACATATCAACAATTGTACTGACTTCTTTCCAGCCTACAACTACAACTCTAAAGAAGTATTTATCTCAACTTAAAAATTTAGATCAGGTTAACCAAGTCAAAATTAATATAAGAATAAGATACAAATTTGGCTTAATTTTACGAAGATACTAGTTTCCTCCATGACAACAAGATAACAAGAGAAAACAATTAAAAAAAAAAAAGGTTGAAATAAATACAAAAAGATGATCCAGTTTGATTTTTTTAGGATATCAGTTTTTAGTTTTTGGAGGAAAAAAAGAACAGATACGCATTCGGTTCAATTAAATGCAATTGTGATTTTTGGTTAAATTTTTATAATTATTTTTAAAACAAATGTTATCCTTATGGTAATCAACTTTTAGTCTTTTACCTCTTTACCCCTATCCAGTTATTTTAAGATTTTTTTTGTTTGTTTTATATTAGAAAATGGAAGGTTGGAGAAAGAGAGGGAGAGCGAGTAGGAAAAAGCAAAGTGGCATCGCGAGAGTAGGAAGCGGGAAATAGTAAAAAGATTCGGAGGATAAAGAGAAAGCGGAGAAACAGACAAAGGCTTTGATATTTGTGCAGAGATGCTAACGTGGATCGAATAAACCTCACGTTCACACTATCCCATTGGTTGGAGCACGAGGCCGCCACACGCCCCTACATCTGGCCTTATCCTCTCCCTCCACGTGGATCCCAATCCAACGGTGACCACACGCCATTTCCCTCTTATTTAAATCCCCTTCCTTCTTCCTCTTCTCATCATCAACACTTAAATCTCAGGCGGCTCTTAACCTAAACACACACACACACACAATATCCTCTACATTTTCCGCTACATCCTTCTCTAATGGCCTCAAGAGCTCTCTCGTCTTTCACCACTAAGCCCACTCCGTCTCCCAAGTCACTACTCCCCCATGGCGTCTCCGCCGCTTCTCCCCCTGTTTCTCTTAGATTCTCGGGGAAAACTGGCGGTAGGGCAATGGTGGTTGCGGCGGCAACCGTGGACACGAACAATATGCCGATGACCGGAGTGGTGTTCCAGCCGTTTGAGGAGGTGAAGAAAGCCGATCTGGCCATCCCAATCACTTCTCATGTCTCCCTCGCTCGCCAGAGGTTTGCCGACGCTAGCGAGGCTGCCATTAACGAGCAAATCAAGTAACCTTCAAACCTTTCCTCTTCTTCTTCTTCTTTTGTTCAAATGAAAATGTTAAAGATAGATTAGATCTAACGGAGGTCTGATTTTGTTGGCAGTGTGGAATACAACGTCTCGTATGTGTACCATTCAATGTACGCATACTTCGACAGAGACAACGTTGCTCTTCAGGGACTTGCCAAGTATNAAAAAAAAAAAAAACAGAGGAATAAGAATAGTATCATGCTAAACTTTTTTTTTTTTTTTTTAATATTAATTACCAGGTTTTTCAAGGAATCAAGTGAGGAAGAAAGAGGGCACGCAGAGAAGTTCATGGAGTACCAGGTTTCCTTTTTTATGTGGTCAACTATTTTTCAAAGAAAACTCTTATTAGACGAACGATCTGTGATTTTGATTAAAAATGTTTTGTGTATTACAGAACAAAAGAGGAGGAAGGGTGAAACTCCACCCGATCGTCTCACCTATCTCTGAGTTCGAACATGGTGAAAAAGGAGATGCATTATATGGTAAGCTATACAGAACACAATTAATCCTACTTACAATATTTGTTTTAGGAGCTTAATCAGTTTTACGAATCTTTCCTTTTTCTCAGCAATGGAGTTGGCTCTGTCTCTGGAGAAACTTACCAACGAGAAGCTTCTAAACCTTCACAGCGTAAGTTCCCTAACTTGTCCATTTAGTCAAATAATCATTAATTTTCCTAACACTATTCAAATCATAAAAACTACAGGTGGCAACAGAAAACAATGATCCCCAGTTGGCTGATTTCGTTGAGAGCGAGTTTCTTGGAGAGCAGGTGAGTTTTTGTTATGTTTTGTTTGGATTAGAACTAGTAGTGAGTCGAAATTATCTGCTCAACCCTTTTTTGGGCCTTTTTTTCTTTCTCTTCTAGATTGAAGCAATCAAGAAAATGTCAGACTACATCACCCAGCTAAGGATGGTTGGCAAAGGCCACGGTATGAAACTACGAATCGAATACCTATAATCCTATATTGAGATATCCTTCTTATTCTTAAGACTTGAATTCAGTTTTTTAAAAGCTTTATGTATATTTTTGTTTTGGTCTCTGTAGGAGTGTGGCATTTCGACCAGAAGCTTCTGAACTAGAGAGGACTCCATAAGTTTACTTTTGGTTGACCAATGTTGGGTTAGACAGAAGAACCCGATGATTCTGTACAAGTTTTATGGAGTAATAAGATTGTAGTAGTAAGCTTTGTATTGTGTTTAAGATGGTTTTTGTAATAATTTCCCAATGTTAATCAACGAAGGCTTTTGTTTCACTATATCCTGTGGCCAAACGGGGACTTTGCTTATTCAGCACTAAAACTTATATCCCTCTAATTAAACGTGAAAGAGTTAAGCATAACGAACCTGTTCATGAAGAACATAAAGCTGGTCACTGGAATAACTGAAAAACAAACAAGATGGAGATCACAGTCCATATCAAACAAAAATCAATACTGCTGCTTACACAAAAAATTTCACGTTCAAGTGAATAGAAATGTCGACTAACACAAACCAAACACTAGATCAGAGTGCGGATTAAACAAGAAGCACGCAGAATCATTAATCATACAAAGACTCTAGATAGATCAACACGACACGGTAAAAAGTGGCAATTAACAGCAGCAGCAACAACAAAGATCAAAAACAACGTTAAGCAGCAGAGAGAAAATTACGCAAAAGGAGACAGCAGTTATGTACACTTGAGACTAATCACCGCACTCTGCAAGCTGCAGGTCCACCTGGTGAACAATTAGGATTGGGTGACCTGCAAATGGCACCAGGCCCGACATTCTTTGCAAACCTCCGGTGCATTCTGTAATCAGGGACCCCTCCCATTGCAAATGCAGCTCCAGCACCACTAGGGATCAGGGAATCACTTGTACACTGCAGAGGTTCCAAAGTCTCAACCACATCAGTCATCAACGGCCTGGCTTTCGGATTCTGGCTCAGACAGTAATAAGCCAAGCTGCATGCCTTCTGAGCTGCCCTCACAGAGTATTGGTCCTCCAGCCTTGGGTCAATTATCTGCAGCAGTTTTCTTTTATCATTAAGCTTCGGCCGAGCCCAGTCAACCAGGTTCTGCTCTTTGCTAGGTCTTGTCTTGTCCACGGATTTTCTTCCTGTCAGCATCTCCAGAAGAACAACTCCAAAGCTGTACACATCACTTCTGGCCGTCAGGTGTCCTTGTTCATTAGTAACAGAGTCAAAGTCAGTGTGTATCTATTCACATAGAGGTGCAAGTAGGAGAAATTGCAACAGGTTGAAATGGGAAGATAAGTTAAATCACTTGAAGGGAGCTCCTCCCACATTTAGTTAACTACCAGCCTATTTCCAAACGGTAAGACTAAGACGTAACAGAAAACGGTTGATCATCGCTCCTATCGCTATATAATGCAATGTCATACCAGTCATGACATATTCTGGGGCAGCATAGCCATAAGTGCCCATCACACGAGTGGATACATGGGTTTCATCACCCTGGGGACCAGCTTTAGCTAAGCCAAAATCTGAAAGCTTGGCTGTGTAGTCCTGCAAGCAAAGGATATATTATTAGCAATGAAACATTGAAACGTACTCCCAATATCTTGGAGAAACTTGTGAAAAGAAAGACTTGTTACCGAGTCAAGCAGAATATTGGAAGTCTTAAAATCCCGATAGATAACGGGTCTTTCAGCGTTGTGGAGGAAAGCAAGCCCTTTGGCAGCACCAAGAGCAATCATCATCCTTCTAGACCAAGATAGCGGAGCTGTGGTTTCTGAAGAGAGGCCATGGGGGGACACGTGTCAAAGAGCATGACAAAACTAGAAAAATGGACCAAAAAAGCTAAAAACGGAGATTACTTCGAAAGAGGTGATTCTCAAGGCTGCCTCGGAGCATGAACTCGTAAACAAGCAAGCGGTGATCGTCCTCGCAGCAGTAACCGATAAGCTTGACGAGGTTGGGATGACGGAGCTGGCCGAGGAAGTTGACCTCGGTAAGCCATTCACGGTGGCCCTGGAGGCCCTCCTTGTTGAGGACCTTGACGGCAACAGGGAGAGACCTGAGGCCAACGCGGAGATTGTCATCAATGTAGCCCTTGTAGACGGTGCCGAAGCCGCCTTCTCCGAGAATATAGTCGGGGCGGAAGCTCTTGGTGATGGTCTCAAGCTCAAACAGAGTGAAGGGGATGACTTGGGCGTACGAAAAAGGAGTGCGTGAGTCGTCCAGAAAGCGAGGAGTGGATGGATCGCTCAGATCTGAGACGGAGCGCGAATGCTTCTTCTGGAGCTGTTGGGCTGCGAGGTGAGCCAAAGAGAAGAGAGATCAGAGAAGAAAAAAAGGAGGGAAAAGAGAGCTATGTATGTATAGAGAGAGAGAGAGAGAGAGCTCTGCTCTACCTTGAGCTTGAGGAGTGAAGACGGCAGCCTCGTCTCTGGTACCACAATTGCCCATTCTCAGTAGGTACAAGGCAGTGGAAAGGATCTCATTCTCAATTTACCGATTTAAGCCCTAATTTGCAAACTCTTGAATCCCTAAACAACGAGAGCTAACTCAGACTCACATGGAAATGTGGAATTCGACACAACAGGTGCTTAGAAATGGACATTGGCTATGAAATTGAAAGAGACTCTGACCTTAATTATGAGACGACAGTGTCATCGAGAGAGAAATCCTGAGCTTTGCAGGACTGTGTGGCTATGGCGGCGATTTGTCAACAAATCTCAGCATTGTTGCAAAAGGGCCCCTATTGAGTTTCGACACTTAACGGGTCAGGTATCATATCATACAATTGTTGGGCCTCAGACAATGATTAAATGGGCTTACAAGGCTGTGCGTGAACAAAACGATAAACGACCACACACGTTGGCTAATACGAACATTCCACACTTTATTAATTTTAAGGGGAAAAGAACAGAGAAAATGAACAGGTTTCTAATGAACTCCATGTGCGTTGGTTAAAACTTAAAACTTAAAACCATGATGTTACACAAGACGCCGACAACGCCATGGTGTGTGTAAAAATGTAAATGCGAGAAACAAAACTCCGCCACACACCAAAGCCAAAACGTCGGGCATTGCTGGCGACGAATGCAAACACGACATGATTAGTCCATCACCTTATCAAGGCTTTAGTTATCTCATTTGGAGTCGCTTCCATCGTCGTCGTCGTCTTCCTCCTCCTCGTCATCTTCCTCGGTGCGGCCGGCAATATGGTTGAGGTCCTGTTCTCTTATCTCCTCCTCCCTCCGCTTCATCCTCCTAGCAATCCGATTGTCGTAATCTTTCTGAACTTTTTCCATTATAGTGTCGAAACCAGGGATTGTATTCTGCAGCTTCTGGCCAACTCGAACGCTAAGGTTGTAGTAAATCCGGAACAATCTCTGCAAACAAAATAATACAAAACGGACGAGAAAAGGTCAACCAGTTTTTCATTCTCTGACGTCAAAACAAAGTCACAAGAACGGAGAAGAAACTTACCATGACATTCCTGTTCCATTCTCTGATGTAAGGAGGACCAGTAGTGTAGGTACCAAGTGGCTCACGGTACCACTCTCCGCCATAGCTGATCTGATCCATAGCTTGCTCTACACTTATCACTTCCCATGGCCTTAAACCTGGTATTACTTTGGCCAGCTCTTGCCTAAAATCATAAAGTTTCATGCTCTGAGAAGACAAGAGCCAATATTCAAATCCTATTTCGGATAAAAAAAAGACTTTACCTTAATTGTTTGGGGATGAACTTGTTGGGCATGTGATCAGATTCCAAGATTGTTGTTAATTCAGACCCACTGGCCCAGAGAAACAGAGCATGGCTGGGAGTTCTCACTCCAGGCCAAACACCATCGTTTGCTTCCAAAACTGCCATGTCACGTTTCTTACTCTCGATAGCTTCTTTCTGGAGCTGCTTGTATGTTTTTGGCTCTCGTCCCTTGAGAGGAACCCATGGCGGTATTCCCTTTTGAAGTTTGTGCAGGAAAGCTGTTGCCGCTGCACCAAGCCTCACTGAAAAATAACACCCTTAAGAGTCAACAAAACCAACAACGAAAGTCATACGAGGATAAATTGTGCTTCTTCAAAGATCTCAAAGCTACACAAGTATAACAGAACCTTCCCAAGTGGCAATTGCAGGTTCCAAACCGTAAACCATGTGAATAGGCGCCCATTCATCCATGTCCTCTCCCCAAATGAAAGTATCTCTGTCGATGATTCCAGCTCCATAAGCCGTCTTAAGGGTTATAAGCTCACAAGGGCCTCTAGATCGCCCAAGTCGGTCTTTATACCACCAACCTCCGGTCTTCATTATGACTACAATCTCATTACACAAAAGAGCAGACTTAAGGTTGAGATCAAACGCGAAGGAAATGACACACAAAAAAAAAGATACCACTTTCATCATTTTCCTGCAATTCAACAACAGATGCTATGAATAATGAATGAATCCCAGAGACGCTAAGTGGATCATGATAAAACCTTTGATTACTTAGCACCTAAACACAGAATCTGAATGGAATCCTACAAACACTGAAACAATATCAAATTGAGCAACCTGGCTGCTAAAACTCATCACCATTCGAATATTCTCCCTCAACGATACAGTAACATCATCATCATCAAATCAATTCACCAGGAAATCACAATCCGGTTGAGTAGAAGAAGGCACTTACAGTCATAGTACCGCTTCTCGAGCCGTTTGTAACCAATAGCCTGAGCCACGTCAATGGGTCGACCCGGCGGGTAAGGCCTTTGCCGGAAACCCCAGAGCCCGAAGAGGAACTGTTTCATGAAATCCCAAAACTTATCATCACTCTCTTCCTTGGATTTGATCGCCTTCCTAGGCATTGGCCTCCCGTCGAAGCCCGGCACATGAGGGACGGCTCGCCACAAATCCTTGTCCTCTTTCCGGTAAGGCGTGTCGTTTTCCTCGAGCTCCATCTTGTTCATATCGTCGGCGATCTCCTGGGCGCGAGTCATAAACTGAACCACGGGACTCGCTCGAAACCTCTCCCACCATTTCTCCTCCGCTTCAATCTCTTCTGCGCTCGGATTCTCCTTCTTCTCGAAAATTGGATCTTCGTTCAGAATTTTATCCACCTCCGGAGTGTTCCTGTAATCCGGTATGTTCTCGCACTCCCACATGAACTGCTCAGCCATTTTCCTATACCGTCCAGGTTCTTCGGTTTCTGGTTCGGGTTTTTTGGACTTCTTAAAGTATTTGGGAAGCCCAATCGAAGCGAAATTCGGAGACTGCGACTTGGGAAAGAAGGAATCAGCGAGCGAGACGAAATTGATTGAAGGAACTGGGTTCGGTGGTTTCTCGAACCAGTTATGAAATGGGTTCAAGTTCATGGACGACATTGTACAACACAGCCCTTCTCCTTCTCCGGCCAAGTAAACAAAATTAGGGCTCAGGGTTTTTAGGAGAAAAGGAGGAATCCATAAGTTCAGGTGGATTAGACAGGTAGAAGACGAAATGTGAACGAGAAACCACCACGCAGTTTATAAATTTAACAAAGAACTACGTGTCGTTTTAAAACTAGGCCAAACAACGCCACAACTAACGTTTTAACGCCAAAACGCCTTGAAAATGTAAAAGGATGAAGAATCTTTGAAACACCCTTTTTGGGAGGTGGTGGGTATTGCTTTGCTTGTTTATTGCGACTGAAGAAGAATAAAGCAAGATCAAACACAAGTCTCAGCAAACTTCCTCTTCTTCTCGCTTCCGTCAATGGCATCATATCAATCGCTTCTCCGGTTCTGCAGCACAATCTTCCTATGCTTCTTATCTCTGTCTTCAAGCCATAAAGTCACTTTAAGTCTATACTACGAAGCTCTATGCCCCTACTGTGCAGAATTCATAGTTAACCACTTGTCTAAGATCTTCAATACCGGCTTAATCTCAGCCATTGATCTCCAGCTCGTTCCATGGGGCAACGCCATTATAAAACCAGATGGCACCATTCTCTGCCAGGTCTTGGACTCTTCTTGTCTTGTCTTCACTTGCATTGTAGTATATAAGATTAGGATGCAGCATTTGATTAATGCTGTGTGTTGCTTTGTTTTTCAGCACGGAGAAGCTGAGTGTGCGCTCAACGCAATTCATGCCTGTGCAATAAACGCATACCCTGATGTGGTAAGCCTCTCGGGTTTATCCAGTGAGATTAGTAGTTGTGACCGGTGATAAGCGTGCTATGTGCTCTGTGCATATTTCTCTTGCAGATGAAGCATTTTGGATACATCTATTGTACTGAACGGCTAGTCCTGGAGAACAAGCTTGAAAAATGGGGTGATTGTTTTGAAATGGTGGGATTGAGCAGAGCAGCGTTTGATTGTTATATTAATGGGTACGGTAACCAGGTAAATCTTGCTGACACGAAAGTAAAAGGGTTAACTTATAAAAGCATAAACTGGCAAATTAAACAATAAAAACTGATATATGACACCATCTGCAGTTTGAACAGAGATATGCCGAAGAAACCTCTCAACTTTCACCAGCACATAATTTTGTGCCGTGGCTGGTTGTGAATAACCAACCACTTCAAGAGGTTAGTCATATACACTGAGCTGATAGATTTCGAGATCAATGGAGAAACAAACTTATAAGTTATTAACTATCGGCCTTTGGTGAACAGAACTACCACAACTTTGTAATGTATGTATGCAATGCTTATGAGAGCAACCAGGTGCCAGAAGCGTGCAGGATCCTCAACAGTTCGATGGAGACACTAAGCAGTTTCAATAGCTCAACGGAGAAGCTAAGTAATAGTCACCAAGTTTGCTATTCCAATCTCTAAGATTCGAGTCCAAAATCCTTAAATCTCTAAGATACTGAAATATTTGGAAATCAGAAACTGCTTACCAACCAAAATCTGCTCCTCCCGAATTTGTTTTGCAACTTGAAAATGGATTTGAAACAGTCTGCATGAAAAGACTAATCTACGATTCACTCCTCCGGAACATCCAGGAGTTCGTATAGGTTTCTGAATATTTTGGAAGCTAAAGGTACAGTACAGATATATAAGATAGAGTATAGCACTGCTATCTGCACAAAGATGTCATAAAAGAGCACAGCAAGAGTCAGCACCAACTAACAACGAAAATAAACTCTTTAAATCAGATAAAGGCAGATATTGTTCACAGTAGAGTGAGGCAGGAAGCTTTTTACATCTAAGGAAACATAAGCAAAGACACAAACATCAAATAAATAACGCGGATGAGGCAGAGAGGAAAGGCTGTCTATTGCTTGTTTATAATTTCCCAAATGGTGTTACATGTCTCGTAGTCTGTCCTCTTGCCTGTGTTGAATTCAAACTTGTCGATTATCTTTTTGTCTCGATTAACCATATCTGCCGTGTACTCAATCAAGGCTTCAAACCCTT
Source organism: Noccaea bulbosa (assembly GCA_900406535.1). Lineage (NCBI taxonomy): Eukaryota > Viridiplantae > Streptophyta > Magnoliopsida > Brassicales > Brassicaceae > Noccaea > Noccaea bulbosa. The sequence continues at coordinate 4,557 of OVBJ01000150.1, read as the reverse complement.
TTACGACATCGTTGAATAAGATTTTTAAATCAAAAAGTAGGGAGAGAAATAAAAAGCAAAGGATACAGCCTGAGGTCTTTAATGGATCATCAATGCTGGGTATAACTTTAGTGATAGAAGCATACATAGAAAGCTTTTTCCTGCAGAGAACAAAGGAACATAAGAAAAAATTACAACTTTTCAAACCTAAGAATAAGGACAGAGACTACCAAAGAGCCTAAAAAAAAGAAAGTGGTTGGTGGATCTTACTCGGTTCTCAACTGGTCCCGCTCGTTCCTCTTAATAGCTAATCTTTGTTCTTCAATCAATGAGTTCTTCAGCCATGAATGTGTTGACACAAAACCAAGTAAAAACAAAAATTGGTCAATGTCATGCAATCAACGGAGAAGAAAGCTTAAGGCTTAAGCTCAGTTGAGTCAAATTATACATATCTAAGCTCCTCCTTCAGCTTGCACTCCAGTTTTAGCTCTTCATCGAGCTCTCTCTGAAGACGACGCTCAATCTCTTCGCCATCCGCAATCCATGAATTTGCCTCATGGGCCTTCCCCTTGCAGGCATTGAGTTTCTTCTGCAAATCTGAGCAACAACAAGTATATAATAAATAAATAAAAGACTACCGAAATCGATTAATCGACCACTATCGACCCAACAAAAGAGACTCAGAAACGGAATAGTGACCTTGGAGAGATTCCTCTATCTCACAAACATCTTCGTCGCAAGAGAAGTGAATACCTCTCAGATGCTCGAGAGTTTGTGCCAACAAATCGAACACTTTCGTATCATCCAAAACATTGATCAAATCGTCTCCCCACGAAATCGCCATTTCGAAACTCCTTGACTGATCCCCCATCTCCAACACCACTAACCTAACTCAACAGATGAACGGAAAAGCAGAGGGAAAATCTTAGATTTCTCCGATTTAATTTGTGTGACTGTGTTTCATATGTGGGCTCGGCCCATTACCAATAAAATTCGTAGCCAATAATGAAGCCCACGTAATAGCAGGCAGTTGTTCCATCTTTTAGGCTTCAATATGAATACACCAAGTCAAATTGCAAGAATGCAGAAGCTACGCCTACTTTCACAAAGTCACATTGACTACGACTTTCTCTCACCAGTCGAATCCGCTGAACTGATTGACAGCGACCTAACGGTTTATTAATTAGTAAAGGGTTACATGTGGGTATAGAACTATACACGACCAACCATATTAAGTCAAAATGACTGGGAATTTACTCCACTCGCATTACTATAAGCTCGGGACTCGTTTTATCCCCAACATCTGATTTCATCTGTATAGTTTAAAAGTTTAACCAAGTCACACAATGTCAAAGCCTGAATGGTTTGTTTTTTTTGTTTTCTTATTTTCCCCTCAAAATATTATATACAAGGTAGATTGGACTTTGTCAAAGTCATCATCCCTTATGCTTGCATTCGACTTTACAAACAAAACAAAACAAGTTTAATACACTTTCCCTCGTTGGTAGAAACTATTACTTATCAGAAAAACTGCAGGTTAAGACGTTATTGACATTTTTTTTCTACTTTTTCGCTCCTCTTCATCTCGATCATCGAATTTGTAAGAGAAACCAGACTCTCTGGTCTTGTTGTCATCTTCTCCTTCCAAAGCCGTTATCTCTGTTATTTGCTTCACTTTTTCTACCATAATACATCTCATTTTTTTTTCCCTTTTTGGTCACCCCCTCTTGATCATTTATGGGTCAATCAAGATCCATGGTCACACTCTTGTTGGTGCTCTTCCTTGAGATCCTTGTTCAAGCTCAGATAGCAAAAACAGAGACAACAACCGAGTTCATTTTTCAAGGTTTTAAAGGAAACCAATCAGAAATACAGATAGTTGGAGATTCAACCATCAAACCAAACGGACTATTGAGGCTCACCGATCGACACTCGAACGTTGTAGGTACAGCTTTCTACAACAAACCGGTGAGATTGCTCGACAGTAATTCCACGGTTCGTTCCTTTAGCACTCGTTTTGTCTTCGTCATCATACCTTCAAGCTCAAACTATGGAGGTTTCGGCTTCACATTCACACTATCTCCAACCCCAAACCGTACGGACGCGGAATCTGCGCAGTACTTGGGGCTTCTCAACGAAAGAAACGACGGGAACTCGAGCAACCACGTCTTCGCCGTGGAATTCGACACGGTGCAAGGATTCAAAGACGGCAAAGACCGAATAGGCAACCACATCGGTCTAAATTTCAACAGTCTCTCTTCAGATGTGCAAGAACCGGTGGCTTATTACAACGACGACGGCAAGAAAGAAGAATTTCAACTCATGGGCGAGCCAATACAAGTCTTCGTTGACTACGACGGACCAACCAAAACGCTCAACCTCACTATCTACCCAACCAGATTGGGGTCTAAACCAATAATTCCATTGATCTCACGACAAGTTCCAAAACTGTCGGATATTGTGCAAGAAGAAATGTTTGTCGGATTCACCGCCTCCACGGGGAGAGATCAATCCAGTGCTCATTACGTGATGGGTTGGAGTTTCTCAAGTGGCGGAGAACACCCACTTGCACAGCTGCTCAACCTCTCCGACCTCCCTCCTCCGCCTCCGATTTCGGCAAAGAAGCGATCAGGTTACAATGGTAAGGTCATCGCTCTGATCGTCGCCTTGTCGGCTGTTTTATCGATTATGGTGGCGTTGTTGTTAACCTTCGTGATCTATAAGAAGCGATTGCAACAAGAGGAGATTCTCGAGGACTGGGAAATCGATCATCCCCACAGATTTCGATACAGAGATCTCCACGCGGCTACGGATGGATTCAAGGAGAATAGGATCATCGGAACCGGAGGATTCGGAACCGTTTTCAGAGGAAGCATCTCAGCGTCTTCGTCTGATCAAATCGCAGTGAAGAAGATCACTCCAAATAGCATGCAAGGCGTTCGAGAATTTGTCGCAGAGATCGAGAGTTTGGGAAGGTTGAGGCATAAGAATCTGGTCAACCTCCAAGGATGGTGCAAACACAAAAACGATCTCTTGCTGGTTTACGATTATATCCCCAACGGAAGCTTAGACTCGCTGCTCTACAGTAAACCCAGACAAAGCGGCGCCGTTTTGTCCTGGAACGCGCGTTTTCAGATCGCGAAAGGAATCGCGTCTGGGCTACTGTATCTCCACGAGGAATGGGAACAGATCGTGATTCACAGAGACGTGAAACCTAGCAACGTTCTGATTGACGGTGACATGAACCCTAGATTGGGAGATTTCGGGCTTGCGAGGCTTTACGAACGAGGATCGCAGTCGCACACCACTGTAGTCGTCGGAACGATTGGGTATATGGCGCCGGAGCTTACTCGCAACGGAATCTCCTCGTCGGCTTCCGACGTCTTCGCGTTTGGCGTTTTGCTGTTAGAGATCGTCTCCGGGAGAAAACCCACGGACGCCGGAAGCTTCTTCTTAGCCGACTGGGTGATGGAATTGCACGTGAGCGGTGAGATCCTCGGTGCGGTCGATCCGAGACTCGGATCTGGTTACGACAGTGGAGAGGCAGGGCTTGCTCTCGCTGTCGGATTGCTCTGTTGCGCCCCGAGACCAGGATCTCGTCCGCCGATGAGAATGGTGCTTAGGTATTTGAACAGAGACGAGGATGTTCCTGGGATTGACGTAAACTGGGGATATTCAGATTCTTCAAGAAGGGATTCACGAGCAAATTTCGGAGGGTATGTTTCGTCGGATAGGGCTTCGAGCTCATACACTTCTTCGTCTCTCACGAGGATCTCTTCAAGTTCATTTATCAGTGGTAGAGAGTGCACTTCGACACACGCAAACCTTTAGAATTTTGGAAATCACATGAGAGACTCAGAGAAAGATGGAAAATATTGTTTTGGTTTTTGATTTTTTCTATCCAACGGAACGAAATGGTTTTTGAGGAACTGTATTCAAATGTGGGCTCAAAGAGCCCGTTGGACTTGTCTCGTATCCAGTAAATAATCGAACCCCTTTTAGTTGAAATCACCATCTGCCATTTGATGACATTGTTTTTTTCATTCTCACATGAGCACCCGACGTTATCTTCTAGAGACGCTAGGATTCGATAACACTACATCGTTAGAGCAGCGCATTGCACATATTTTTAGAATTTCTGAGATTAAAAAAAAAGAAAAAAAATCGGATTTATCTATGTGGCGTTATTTTTTCTCTGAACCGGCTCTCGCAGATCAAGTTTTGGAATCGCCTCTAATATTACTGTAGCCAACACGTGTCGATTGCAGGATGCAACAACACACCATTTTTGTGTATTTTGTGTTTTTTCTTTCTTTTTTTCTCATTTCTTCGAAATCGCCTTCTTCGTTTTCTCTCGTTTTTCTTCTCCGATATCATACTAGTGGGGGAGTTGGACATGGCTTTGAAAAACCNCCCAAAAATTGGTATCAGAGCAAAGATCCAGAGAAGTGGACCTGTGGAGCCAAGGTTCAGAGGAGTTGGACCTGGGGTGTGGGCATTACATAAGATGTGGGAAGAAATCCCTTTTTTTTGTTTAGAGATCCATCTGCCTTCCTTTTGATCTTGAAGATCCACTTT